>JALIZH010032493.1:107500-144132 GCA_030522465.1 Rhipicephalus appendiculatus
ATGACGCACCGGCCATCTCCGCCGTCGACATCAGGCTCCCGCCGTTTTGGACAGCGGACCCGCAGCTGTGGTTCCTGCAGGTGGAGTCCCAATTCACCGCTCGTCGTATTGCCGCTGAGCTAACAAAGTACCACCACGTGGTCGCCAGCCTCCCACCGGCAATAGCGAGCGAGATACGCGATCTGCTGGTCGCTCCACCTGCAGAGAACGCGTACACAGCGCTCAGACAGCTGCTCATCAGCCGCCTCACGCCGTCTGAGCCTCAGCGACTGCAGCAGCTACTGCACGACACCGAGCTCGGGGACCGGACGCCCAGCCAATTGTTGCGCCACATGAGGCAGCTGTTGCACACGGCCGGCGCAGCCACCACCGATGCCGACAGCAGACTGCTTCGCGAGCTGTTCCTACAGCGACTTCCGGTCAACGTGCGCATGGTCCTCGCCTCGGCTGCCGACAAACGCCTGTCTCAACTCGCCGAGCTCGCGGACTCGGTGCTGGCGGTCGCTCCGCCGTCCGTCGCGGCGCTACAGCCAGACATCGCCGGCGGCGCTCCCACGACCACGCTGCATGACATCCGGGAGCAGATATCCCGCCTCGCCGATACCGTCGCAGCGATGCAGGCCCGCAGCACTCCCGAGGAGCGCCAGCGCCCAGCAGTGCAACAGAGAATCTGCTGGTATCACAGGAAGCATGGCAATGCTGCTCGCAAATGCATTCCTCCGTGCGACTATGCGGGAAACGGGAGCGGCCGGCACTGAGGACGACCAGTGTCGCAGAGGCCCCCGAACGTCGTCCATCAGTGTTTTTCCTCACCGACCGCGACAGTGGCCTTCGATTCCTCGTGGACACCGGCGCTGAGGTGAGCGTGCTGCCGGTTGGGTCCACCGATCGCCGTGTCCCCAGTGCGTCCCCGCTTCAGGCGGTCAACAACACAACCATCGCCACCTACGGACATCGCTCGCTGCCACTCGATTTAGGCTTGAACAGAACGTTCCGGTGGATTTTCATCGTGGCAGCAGTGAAGTTCGCCATCTTGGGTGCGGACTTTCTTCGGCATTTCGGCCTTCTCGTCGACGTGCGCAACCGCCGCCTTCACGATCCCGTGTCGCAGGCAACTGTGCAAGGCAATCCCTCGCACCACCCTCCGCTGAGCCCCACTCTGCTCGGGCCGTCCGGTGCAGAACGTTTTACTCGCATTCTGCAGGATTTTCCCGAGTTGACGAGGCAGCCGCCAGCCAGCGCCGCGGTGAAGCACGAGGTACGCCATTACATCGCCACCAGCGGCCCACCCGTGCACGCGCGGCCTCGCCGTTTGCCTCCAGAGAAGTTGAAGGTCGCACGACAGGAATTTGAACACATGATGGAGCTAAGGATCATCAGACCCTCGTCGAGCGCCTGGGCATCTCCACTTCATATGGTGCCAAAGTCAACGCCGGGAGACTGGCGACCATGCGGGGACTATAGGGCGCTGAACCAGGTAACGACTCCAGACAGATACCCGGTACCGCACATACACGATGTCACGACGAGGCTTCACGGTGCCACTATCTTCTCGAAGATCGACCTGGTGCGTGCATACCATCAGATTCCCGTTGCCCCAGAGGACGTCCCGAAGACCGCCATCGCAACGCCTTTCGGACTTTTCGAATTCCTCCGAATGCCATTCGGACTCCGAAACGCGGGTCAGACATTCCAGCGGTTCATGGACGGTGCTATACGCGGCCTCAACTTCTGCCACGCCTATCTTGACGACTTGCTAGTCGCCAGCAGCACTCCGGAAGAGCACGTAAATCATCTGCGCATCGTCTTCCAGCGCTTAGTGGAACATGGCGTGGTCGTGAACATGGCCAAATGCGAGCTTGGTGTGCGACAACTCTCGTTTCTTGGACACGTCATCTCCGCCTCAGGAGTTCTTCCTCAACCCAACAAGGTTGAAGCCGTGCAAGGATTTCCGCAGCCGACCGCCAAGCGCCAGCTTCGGGAATTTCTGGGTTTGGTAAACTTCTACCGCCGTTTCATTCCCCGCTGCGCCCATATCCTTCAACCTCTTCACGACCTGCTGGCCACTTCACGAAATGGCTCGGACACCCTCTCCTGGTCTCAAGAAGCAAAAGAAGCCTTCTGCGAGGTCAAGGACGCTTTGGCAAACGCCGCACTGCTTGAATACCCCAGGTCCGGTGTCCCGCAGAGCGTAATGGTGGATGCCTCCGATACAGCCGTTGGGGCTGTATTACAGCAGCTCGTTGGGGGGAATCTGGCGCTCGATTTCCTTCTTTTCGAGGAAGCTAACACCTACCGAGCGCCGCTACAGCACCTTCGGGAGAGAACTGCTGGCCGTGTACGCTGCCATACGACATTTTCGCCATTTCCTGGAAGGTGTAGAGTTTTTCGTCCTCACCGACCACAAGCCGCTTACTTATGCATTGCGCTCGCTAAGCTCCGACGGTGGAACGCACACAGCACGTGAACGGCGCCAAATGTCCTATATATCAGAGTTCACGACTGATATCCGCCACGTCAAAGGCGGCGACAACGAGGTAGCGGACGCCCTCTCACGGAATCCTGTGAACGCCATCATGCCCACACTACAGGTTGATCTTCCCGCTTTGGCAGCCGCTCAACGTGAAGATGACGAACTGAAACACCTGTTGACCGCGACCACTGCCCTGAATCTTGAGTGGATCCCGGTTCCCGGATCCGAGGACAAGGTTTGCTGTGACACAAGCGTCAGTAGAACTCGCCCGTTCGTGCCCGCGAGCCTCCGTCGCCATGTGTTCGAGTCCTTGCACAGACTGTCTCATCCGGGGATTAGAGCCACCCAAAGACTGGTGACGGCAAGATTTGTCTGGCCGGGCGTAAATCGGGACGTCCGACGCTGGGCACGCGAATGTGTAGCTTGCCAGCGCTCTAAGATACAACGCCATACCTCGACAGCACTGGGAACACTCCCCACTCCGGATTCTCGCTTTGATCATGTCCACCTGGACATCGTCGGCCCACTGCCACCCTGCCACGGAAAGGCCTACCTGCTGACCTGTGTCGACAGGTTCACCCGCTGGGCGGAGGCCATCCCTACCGCGGACATCACTGCCGAGACGGTTGCGAGTGCTTTTCTGTACCACTGGGTAGCCCGTTTCGGTGTGCCCTCCACGATAACAACAGACCGCGGCCGACAATTCGAATCAGCCCTTTTCACTGCCATCAGTCAGCTCATGGGCACCTCACGCATACGCACGACAGCGTACCACCCCATGAGCAACGGCATGGTGGAGCGCTTTCACCGCCAGCTGAAGGCTGCGCTTACGGCAACCGAGGAACACAACTGGGTGGAGGCCCTCCCACTCGTTCTTTTGGGTATAAGGTCCACCTTGAAAGAGGACATTGGCTGCAGCGCCGCTGAGCTGGTCTACGGCACGACACTCAGGCTGCCGGGAGAGCTCTTTGCGCGCGGCTCAGAGGAGGCATCCATAGCTTGCAGCGACTATGCACTTCGCCTACGCAACGTCATGAGCAAACTGCGCGCGGTACCTCCACGGCCCCCAGGGTCGCGTGTGGTGCACGTCGACCCACAGCTCACATCGTGCCCATATGTGTTTGTACGACACGACGCGGTTCGGCGACCTCTTCAGCCACCCTATGATGGGCCGTTTCAAGTCCTCCGCCGTGGCAACAAGCAATTCACAATCAAGAGAAACGGCCGTGAGGAGGTCGTGTCGTTGGACCGCATCAAGCCAGCACACATGGACCGTGACGACGCCGTGTTGCCTTCCACTAAGGGAATCATCGCCAGGACCCCCAGCTTCAATGCCAGCCCAAGTCCACGAGGTGCCCTCCCGGCTGACGCACAGTGCGCGGCTATCAAGAGCACCCACTCGCCTGGACCTTTAACTCCGTTCGGCAACTCACTAGGGGGGAGTGCTGTGGCGGCAGCCAAGCCAAGCCAAGCCGCCAGGCAGCGCCACCCTCCGCTGCTCTCCGGAACCTCCAGAGAACCTGAATAAACAGTTGATGTTTGGGATCCACGCCGCGCGGTCGTGTCTTCTCCCGCGCGTACACGCGTCCCAACAAATCCTTTCACGGCGTTTTCCACGTTATCGTTTCCTGATTAGACCCGCTCTGACACGTAATCAAAGAATGCGGATAGAATAAAAATTGGTTGCCGATCCCTTCAACTATATTGTGGCATACGCGGAGATGCATGCTTGTAATCACGGCCAGTCTTTGGGATGCCCGAAGAAAGAGAGAATTTTATTGATAAGATTCTGGGGCAAGGGGTCATGAGCTCGATAAGTGGGACCCCAAGTCCAGGGCTCCACTGGCTGCTGCCCCCCTGCCTGACGTGACCCAGGAGCGCAAGCTGTAGCCTCCCCCTGGTCAGAGCTGGCGAGCTGCGCCTCCCATTGCTCGAAAGTATTAGAGAGATTGTTCTGACCTAAGAAAGGCATCTATATTGGGTGATCGGTCTAGGCATCCCCACGAAACGTGACATAGCGATGGCGAGCCGCGACGCTTGCGGTGCTCCGACTTCGTGCAGAGAAATGACCTGTACTGTGGCAACTGCGTGCAATCCGAGGGCTTTAGTGCCCGAGTCATTTCCACAAAATGGCACGCGTTGCCGATACTTTCTGCGCAGTTGTCTTTTTTTTTATTATTATTTCCCGAAGCTATGAAGATATTGAAAAAGAAGTTTTAAAAATAAAGCAACGGGGAAGAAATATCAATGTCATTTACTTACGAAGCGTGATGACGACCCAGTATCCGAACCAGTCGCCCGTCCCGTGGCCGATGAGATGCTTGAGACCCGCAAAAATCGCCATCGCCAGGCCGAGAATGGCGTAGGAGATGACTCCCCCCTCTCACCATGGGCCAATTTTCCTGTAACAGAAAACGCAGCCGGCAAATTTTGTGCGGATTATTTTGAAATTGACCAACTGGAAACTGTTGGAGGCTATGTGTACCAACGTTACTAGATTAGCTTCAGTTTGAAAGCTGCGCGGCGGCGCGTGTCCCCTTTCCGTCTTCCGCCGCGTGGTGGCGCTACACTCGGCGACAACTTTTCTTGGCACTGGAGCGAAGGCTACGGAGGCGGGGCTTCTGCACATGTACTACTACGCGAAGTAGTCCGGTATGTCATGCGTTCCGTACCGCTGTAGAAAGTGATGGCTGGGGGGCGATCAGCGTTTCATATCGACGCAGACGCCGCTTGGCGTTCGATGTACACGTAAAAGGCGCGGTTTTCTGACGCGTTCAAAAACGCCTAGTGACAACGAATAAATTAAGACAAATACGGATATCTTACTGGTGTGAGCTGCGTCCTGTGTCAAAGAGCTTCATGCAAAAAAATGAAGGCAGTATTTTTCATATCTCACGCAGAAAATAAGGACACAATAGTAGGACCACATTCATTAGCGGTAGGATACGCGCGATTTGGCTCTGTAGCCTTCGCTGCAGTGCCAAGAAAAGTTGTCGCCGAGTATAGTCACACGCTCGGTCTAGGTAGCATATACAGGAACTCTAGCTCGGCCTAGAGTTTATTTATTTATTTATTTATTTATTTATTTATTTATTTATTTATTTATTTATTTATTTATTTGAAATTCCTTACAGGCCTGTTGGGCATTGTGTAAGGGGGGCTCTAAAAATACATCAATCAGCACGAAAATAACAAAAGGTATCAAACACCAGAAAGAAACGATATACATAACACAGAAAAATTTGGACACTTCATACATAATACGTACATAATGCAAATACAAACTCAATAATTACATGATAAATACATAATATTGACACAATATACACAGATTTTGCCTTTTGGTGGACGACCTCAGTGAAAATGTGCAATTAGTTGGTGATGGAATGTGTCGGGGTTGGACAATGAAGCTATGTTGTCGGGCAGGTTATTCAATAATGTAATGGCGCGTGGAAGTGCTGATGAATTGAATGTTAATGTGCGACCATATATGCGTGTAAAACTCAAATTATTGTGCAATCTTCTGGGTGTTCGGGATGGGACATCGAGATGAAATGAACATGACCTGTCAGAGTGAACATACTTGTGGAATAATGTTAGTAGGGCTATGTCACGGCGCGTAGCTAATGATGGTAGGCAAAGATCGGTTTTAATCCGCGTGACACTGCAATGATAACTATAGTTTCGCGAGATGAATCGTGCTGCCCTATTTTGGCATAGATTCTAGTGCGGTGGTCATGTTATTGTAATATGGAGACCAAATGGATGATGCGAACTCAAGCTGTGGGCGAACAAAGGAGAGATAAGCTAGTTTACGAATATTAGCGGGTGAATTTCTGAGATTACGCCGTATGTAACCCAATGATTTTGAAGCATTAGCGCATACCGATGAAATGTGAAAGGACCATGACAGATCAGAAGAAAGGTTAACACCAAGGTATTTGTAATGGGACACGTATGATAGTAAGTCGTCTTGAATGCGGTATATATAGTTAGAATTATTATGTATATGCTACCTTCAGGTAGCATATACAGTAACTCTAGCTACTGTATATGCTACCTTTACTTAGTTACTGCATATGCTACCTTTAGGTAGCATATACAGTAACTCTAGCTACTGTATATGCTACCTTTACTTAGTTACTGTATATGCTACCTTTAGGTAGCATATACAGTAACTCTAGCTACTGTATATGCTACCTTTACTTAGTTACTGTATATGCTACCTTTAGGTAGCATATACAGTAACTCTAGCTACTGTATATGCTACCTTTACTTAGTTACTGTATATGCTACCTTTAGGTAGCATATACAGTAACTCTAGCTAATGTATATGCTACCTTTACTTAGTTACTGTATATGCTACCTTTAGGTAGCATATACAGTAACTCTAGCTAATGTATATGCTACCTTTACTTAGTTACTGCATATGCTACCTTTAGGTAGCATATACAGTAACTCTAGCTACTGTATATGCTACCTTTACTTAGTTACTGTATATGCTACCTTTAGGTAGCATATGCAATAACTCTAGCTACAACATATGCTACCTTTACTTAGTTACTGTATATGCTACCTTTAGGTAGCATATACAGTAACTCTAGCTACTGTATATGCTACCTTTACTTAGTTACTGTATATGCTACCTTTAGGTAGCATATACAGTAACTCTAGCTACTGTATATGCTACCTTTACTTAGTTACTGTATATGCTACCTTTAGGTAGCATATACAGTAACTGTATATGCTATTTTAGGTAGCATATACAGTAACTCTAGCTACTGTATATGCTACCTTTACTTAGTTACTGTATATGCTATTTAGGTAGCATATACAGTAACTCTAGCTACTGTATATGCTACCTTTACTTAGTTACTGTATATGCTACCTTTAGGTAGCATATACAGTAACTCTAGCTACTGTATATGCTACCTTTACTTAGTTACTGTATATGCTACCTTTAGGTAGCATATACAGTAACTCTAGCTACTGTATATGCTACCTTTACTTAGTTACTGTATATGCTACCTTTTAGGTAGTACATATACAGTAACTCTAGCTATGTATATGCTACCTTTACTTAGTTACTGTATATGCTACCTTTAGGTAGCATATACAGTAACTCTAGCTACTGTATATGCTACCTTTACTTAGTTACTGTATATGCTACCTTTACTTAGTTACTGTATATGCTACCTTTAGGTAGCATATACAGTAACTCTCGCTCGGCCCGGCTTCCCGGCTCGTCGAAGCACGTTGCGCGAACCGTTGTTGTTGGTGCTGTGGTGGTGTGCATTGTTCATCATGTTCGAGTCGTCTGACGTTATAAGTGGCGTTGTATCGTGACCAACCGACATGCCGCGTTGTTTCGTAACCGGCTGCAAATAAGATTCTCAAAGATCTGCCGAGAAGCGGCATTTCTTCCGGATTCTTCACGTCTTCAACTGTGGCAGCGTGCGATTCCACGACTGGACAAGCAGCTCACAAGTTCTTGCGCTGTGTGCGATCTCCATTTCGAGGACAGTGGCTTAGTGAAGAAGTTCGTGCACAACATAAACGGGGACGTTGTTATCATTCCGCGCGACAATTGGGCGCTCAAGGACGACGTTCCCCGTTTGTTCCCGAGCTTCAAGGAAGGATGTTTACATCCTTCGAGAAAAATGCTGCACTTTGTGACAATTGTGAACCGCGCAGCTTCACATTCTTTGAGCGGGGATCAAGTTACATCAGACATCTTTTGGGACGTGCTTGATGAGCTGGAGATGGAGAACATCGATCGTCTTGGATGCGTAGAGCATGAGGCTGCCTTTACATGTCAGGTGCTGAATTTTATTATAGTTACCAGGATGCACTTCTACGCTAGGAATGTGAATTGCCGCCTTGAGAATAGCGAGAAAGCCGCCGTGGCAAATAAAAGGCCCGTTTGCTGTAGATAAATGCGTTATCCATGACCAAGTGGGCGCATAAATTTTTTTTTACTTTTATAGAGTAATAAATTACTTTGTTGAATCAAAACACACGCTCTCCTTCATTCTTTCATTCATTCGTCCACACTCCCGAGCAAGCAACGAATACGCGAAATGAACGCGGAGTCTCGTAACTTACGCAAAGATGAGAAACGACATCGCTGGCCTTAAACTATGTCGTCAAATAAACAACTTCACTAAGAGACACCGAAATAACAAACGAGATTGGCTATTTTTGTGTTGAGCAGTTTAACTGAACGTCTAACGCGCAATTATAGCTGAACAGCACGTCAGTCCATACCCTCGCATTGCTCTTCGCATTACCGCAGATGTGTAGTTAAGGTAATTTATTCGCCATCCCTCAGGTCTGTACTCATGGGCGTCGGCAGGGGGGGTGCCGAAGGGGCACTTGCCCCCCTCAAGCCTCACCAGCACTTGCCCTCACCAGTGCTCTCCTCCTCCCTCAGCCGCGATGAAACACTGGTTTGCACCCCCCAAGAGTAAATCCTGCCGACGACCATGTCTGTACTTCAATCTTATCGCAGAGGAAATACAAATTCACGTGTTGCAAACGAAACGCACTGGAACGCGCTCGGAGCAGGCGGCCGCAGACAGCAGCAGAGGCAAGCGAACGCGGTTTTAGGGCCGAGAGAGGATGGATGGATGGATAAGGCTGTTAAGGCTGGATGGATAAGGCCTTTAGATCGGGCGGCGGCTCACGCCACCTAGCCATAATACACAGTAAAGTGAAGTATTAAAAGATTAAATTTTACTCGTGTCTTGATTTTAGCCACCAATCGGATAACCTCCTCCTCGTTATTTCTACCCGCGCTTAAAGTCTATTTTGCCTTCACTGTCCCTAAACCCCAATGCTTTGAAAAATTCTGCGCCATTATCTTGGACTATAGGGTGAAGCCCTTTACAGAACATTATCAAATGTTCAGCCGTTTCCTCCTCCACTCCACACGCACTACATAACATGTCTATGCCTTCGTATTTGGCTCGGTACGTCTTGGTCCGCAACACTCCCGTCCTGGCCTCAAACAGCAGAGAACTACCCTTGGCAATTTCCTGCTTGAAGGTTCGGTAGGTCTCCAGTGATGCTTTCGTAAGCATCCCCATTTTCCACATGCCCCTCTCCGTTTCCTTCACCCTCTTCTTAACCGATGCTTCCCTTTGGCTTGGTCCTCTACTGTTGTCTAAATATTTGCTTGACGATTTTCGGGTTCGCTTCCTCCATTTCGTATCGACATTCCTCATGTACAAGTAGCTGAAAACCTTCCTAGCCCAACGCTCCTCTCCCATTTTTCTCAGTCGCTCCTCAAGTTCTATCTTGCTGCTAGCTTCCCTGACCTCGAATGATGTCCATCCCATGTCACCTTGTACCCCCTGATTTGGGGTATTCCCGTGTGCTCCCAAAGCAAGCCTACCTATGCTACGTTGCTTAATTTCCAATCTTGCTTGAACCTCTGATCTCATGCACAAGACCGCATTGCCGAACGTCAGAGCAGGAACCATGACCCCTTTCCAAATCCCTCTCACAACATCATACCTATTGTAATTCCAGAGTGCCCTATTTTTCATTACAGCTGCATTCCTGTTACCTTTAGTCCTGAACATCTAACGTTCCTGTTAACGTCGAACGTCGAACGTTCCTGTTACCTTTAGAGGTGGCAGGGGTGGCAGCGCCACCCCGCGAGAGGAGACGGAAAGGGGGACACATTCGCGCGCGCGGCTCGGGTGGAGCTTGCAAACTGAGGCTAATCTAGTAACGTTGATGTGTACAGCATGCTATCAGAATATATATTTGAATAGCGCAAATAGACAAGGGACCCAGGCGAGTAAGACGATACATGCGCTAACTTTCAACTGACGTTTATTTTTCGGAAAGACAACATATATATACATACAACAAATGGTCATGCGCAATGACTCCGTCCAACAGCAAAAACATAATAAGGATTTCAATTTACCATTTTACGGCCCCGGTACCAGCAAACCAAGTTCCTGATCAGACACGGATAAAGAATGGTGGCTTATGTATTTATCTCCCAATCTCGCAATGAAAAAAGCTTCGCCTACCAGTTGTTTGATCGCCGTTTTGAAATAGTATAGTTGCGTCATCAAAACACGGCGTACATTTGCACTCTGCGCAGTGAAGGGACAGGTGGCTACTTGGCCTGAATTTCAAGGAAGAATGGTGTTCACGGAGTCGAACGTTTACGCACCGTCCCGATTGTCCGACATACGCGCAACCACATATATATTATATATATGTGTGTGTGCAACCACTTCAAGCGGCGGTGGCTCGGCAAGCAGGGTTGCCGTTGGGTAGACTTGAAAAAGAGCCAAATTTCAAGCTAAAAGTAGCCAAAGTAGCCAATCCATTTAACTTTATAGCCAAATTTGTAGCCAAATAGAATAAAGTGGTATTATGACTAGAATTTTTATTATTATACACTAATATGATTTTCGATATGCAAAAACATAGAAACAAGAGCATAATTTTTCCTTCTAGCTTATTTTCAAAGCTACAGGTGAGTTACAAAAAGGACATTTATTTATTAATATACCGCAAGGGCAAGAGCATTACAAAGGAGAATGGAGAAAACACACAAAAAAAAAGTAACACAACACAGTGAGTAAAAAAGAACAATGTACAGACTTCCCACAAATTAGTACTTGTTGCTATGGTAGTTACTGCTTCAAGAAAACTTATTATGAACACTTGATCGGATATGAAGGTGATTTCACTCGTTCGCTTTGCTGCGGGCGGTATAAAAGCTTCGGTGTTTACAAAATAGAATACATATCTGATAGCGATAACTAAAGTGATGGGACCTATATTGCGGTGATAAAATAAATGCGTCGTGAAGGACGCTGCGGTGGTACGTTATTCGAAATAAATCCAAGAGGAAAAAAATTCGATGTTCTGTTAGAGATGGAGGGTAAAGGCGGAATTTCGTGGCTATTATGCCAGCAGTGGGATTGTATTCGAAAGAATATTACTCTTCCTGTTTATATCACATGATCAAGTGACTGGTTAAAATGCAACGCGATTGAAGAGTTAAGTAGGCAACTTTTAGTCGTTCGGACGACATGTATAATCTTTCTTTTTCTGGCATTTAGTTTCATGAACCATATTTTGCACCAGGTGGCACCGCAACTATATCGGATTGGTTAGTGTACATTCAGTGCGCTTGCATATTGTTGTGTAGTATAGACTTCTTGCCAGAGGCGGAGTAATTTTAGAACATTCCAGCCAACAAGTCGGTGAGAACATTAGACGTTGAATCAGTCTTTTCTTGGAGCTGCACAGCGAAATTGATTACAATATTTACCAATTACATACTAGCTTTATTTTGGTGCGGATCTTCGATTTTTTTTTTTTTTTTTTTTTGAAGTCCTCACGAGAATACGCTCTTTGCATCAGCGTTCGGAACTAACGTCAAAAGAGATAGCGGGCAGCATGAGCAGCGTGCTAGCCACACATTTGATAACATGCGCGCAACTTCGCCACTCCGTCTTTGCAGGCGTGCCGCGCGTTGCGTGGGGATGCCTTGATGCGCGCGAGCCTTCTGCTGAGGCGAAGACATGCGCGCGCATTAGCTTAGACGACAGAAAAGGTTGAAAACAGTGGGTCATTTGTAGGCTGGCTTGTTCTTTCACCTGCCAATAATAAGAAAACTGGCTACTAAATGCGCCAAAACAGAAGTTCAATGTAGCCAAAAAGTAGCCATGGCGCCAACCTGAAATTTTCGTAGCCAGACGGGGTCCTAAAGTAGCCAATTTGGCGCAAAGTAGCCACCAACGGCAACCCTGCTCGGCAACTTGTTTATGCTAGTTGTGTCAACATGCGACCAAAAGAGAGCAAGATGCATTGCTCATTGGATGAACTGAACCTTCTCTATAGTCGACATGTCTTGACTTAACCTAAGCGTGCGGCGCATGACAGTAACCGATCGCTTTGGTGAAGGCACCACGATGTTCCGCGGGTCGTTCGACGTCCCGCCTTGCAGAACAAACCTCCAAGGTATTACCTCTCTTCGCTCAAAATGAACACAACCACAAAATAATTTCGCGCAGGTTTGCAGCCTATGAGTTCATTCTTTTTATGTCAAAACTGAACATGACTGACTGCAGGAAATATAAGTATTTGATTAAATGCTAACTGCAATTTATGAGGCATACCCATACTAAACAACACATTGCTTCATTTCTTTTCAGTGCCTTGGAATTATGCTTTGTGACTGACAATATCGTCGACAGTGCATCATAATTCGCGCCTGAAGGGGTTACCGATGCTGTTTTCGGGTAAGCTACACAGACGTCACTGGTCTTAGCGTCTCTTTTCGTGACCCCCCCCCCCCCACTCTGTCCCTTGTGTTGAAACATAACAGGGAGACAAGTTTAGATTCGGCGTCGAGATTATTGTCACTGGGGAGATTAGTTACGTGTCCATAATGCTGACGCCAAATCCTTTGGCGTCAGCATTACGGACACTTAACTAAAGCGTAAAGCGTACAGAGGTTCTCTGACGACACCGTGCGTGGACACACGGAGGACAAGTTTAAGCGAACGACGCCAGTGTGCGCGCTCAGGCACGAAACCGCGGCCACTTTTGACGGGGTTCTCGCCGGGCGACTACACATTTACCCCGACGGCTCAGTGCTGCAAGATGGTTGTGCCGCGGCCGCGTGTGTTGTGCCCTCGCTCCAGCTTCAAAGCCAGTGTCGCCTGGCCTGTGAGGCATCCTCAACAATTGCGGAACTGGCAGCACTTGACCTCGCGGCCAGCGCCCTACTCGAGCTCCGTGTTCCATCGGCTGCCGTCCTCTCGGACTCACGCAGCGCTCTCCAGTTGCTCGCGAGGGTCTCCCGAAGACCTCCGATTGCCACCCACATCGCGCAGAAGTTCGAGGTGGCGCAGGACCTCGGGTGCGACATTGTCCTGCAGTGGATTCCGGCACACACGGGGATACCTGGCAACGAGGAGGCCGACGCCCTCGCTAAGGAGGCACACTCGGCCGAGACCCCTCTCACGACCACGGTGAGCGCCTTCGACGTAGCGCGACTACGAACACGTCGCCACGTCACTTCCCGCCACCCGGACGCGCGAGTTGCGCTCGGCCGGCCACCACGCCCCCCTTCCGAAAACTGGATTTTCGCGACGGGCGCGCGCCCTTCTCCTCCGCCTACGCATCGGCTGCTTCCGCACAGCGGAGAGATCACATCGACTCTCGGGAAGTGGGGACCCTCTCTGCTGCCACTGCTCGCAAACGGAGACCCTTGAACACATTTTGATAGATTGTGCCGAGTACTCTGTTGCGCGCGGTGCTCTGTTTGGTGTATACAAACAACGTGGACTCCCCACTACCAGCGTCGGTGAGCTTCTCTATCCGAGTGCGCATGCGTGCGACGTCAAGCGGCTCCACTCTGCGGTCCATCGCATTCCTGGAGACGAGCGATCTACTGGAGCGCCTCTGACTTTGGTGTTTTCTTTTTTTTTTTTCTTTTTTTTTCCCCCCCTACCACCACCACACCGAGGACAACAGAACTTCACATCGTGAGTTCATCGGTCCTTTATTTTTCTGAGCCGTAGCTACGTGCTTCGGCGAGCGACTTGAGCGCTCAACCCCCCACGCGCCCCCCAGGCCCGTTTTGCTCTCCATCCCGCGGCGATCCTCCTTCTCCCGGCCTCCTTGGTGGCCTCCCCTGACGGCTGCGCTTCGCGCGAGAGCTCGCTCGTTCGTCCGGCACACCAAAATTATCATCTTATTTTTTTTATTATTATTATTCTCCTCCTATCCTTTACCCCTACGCTATCCCTTTTATTCCCCACACCCCATCCCTGTGCCGCCTTGTTGAGGTGTCCTCGTAAAGAGAGGCAGTTACGAGGCGGTTACTTTTCTCTTCTTTTCCTTTTTATTTTATTAATAACCACTGAGCGTATACTCCGTCGTGAATGCGGCAGCGAAACATGTGACATTCTTTATTTTATTAGATGCGAAGCAGCTCTTTGACTAGCCTGTGTAACGCTGTCCCTCCGTGCGTCCGTACGAACGCGCCGCAACGCGCTCCCCTCGCCGCAGGTGTTGGAGCGGTGCCAAGTAGGTCACGCCGCAGCTGCGCGTTGACGTCACTCTCCCCTCGCAGTGCGCGCTGACGTCACTCTCTCCCTCGCCTGCCGCGCGCTCGCCGCAAGCGCCCGCAGCTGCCGCCTGACGCGCAACGACAAGACCTACGCCAGCCATCGCTTCAAACGAATCTTCCAGCGCTCACCGCAGCACCCGCTTTAGCGCCGTTCAACACGTGACGCCACCCGTGCGCAACGCTGCTGCTTCGCATCCCATCAGGGTTCCCTTTGAGAAGATGGTGTAAATTTTCATGGTGATCGCGATGCTGCAACACTGCTGTGTTTCCTTTTGCCAATCAACGTGGAGTGGCCGATAGTGAAGGAAAGAAGGTACGTCTATTTGATATATGTGACAAATCTTTCGTGGACATTCGCATCGAACCGGAGAATCATTTGGCTTATGCAAAAGCTGTTCATCGCGATCAACCACCTAGCGCTTATAAATGAAGAGGCGAAAATAAAAATGTGTGCTCTCGCATGTGCTCTACGGCTGCGCAGTGAAGCCACTCGTCGCGTATGCAGGAGAAAAATAGTATTCATTCTTCTATTAATTGATTAAAATATCTCATCGCAAGTAATTAATCGATTGAATGCTAGATCACTAAGGATTAATCGTTAATCGTCAAAAAAATTTAATCCGCCATTCCTAACACCGTAGTGGTGGGCGCTCCGGAAAGTTCGACAACCCGGGTGTGCTTAACATGAACTGAATATAAAAGTACACGCGTGTTCTTCGAATTCCGCCTCCCAACAAAAATGCGGTCGCCGTGGCCGGGAATCGAACCCGCGCCCTCGGGATTAGCATCGCGACACCCAACGTGCTAAGCTACCACGGCGGTACGATGTTTTTGATTTTTTCTTTCTTTCTTTTTACGAGTGACAAAACAACGATGCGATTATAGGTGACGCCGCGTCCGAGGGCTCCGGATATTTTCGACCGCCTGCGCTTTGTTTCACACGCGTCTAAATGTAAGGCCTCTAGCGTAATTTAGTCGTGTGGTTTTCTGAGCCCACGTTCCTCCATGGAGCGCTCGTATGGCTCTCGGTCCCTACCACCGCAGCTGGCCTCTTTTCAAAACTACTGCCGAAATACGAAGGCCCCTACCGTGTCATCGAGCGCACATCTCCGGTCAACTACCTGATCGAACCCATCGAACAATCTTCGGACATGCGCCGTCGAGGGCGCGACATTGTCAACGTGGAGCGCCTGAAGGCCTACTATGACCCGCTCATAGTGACAAGCCGTTAGGTCGCCCGGCGGCTCCCTTTTCGTCCCCGGGGTAATTGTAGCGATGCCTTGGAACCTAGAAATGGGTTGCACTCTCGAGAGCCTTCTAGTGGGTCATCTGCAAAAAGGACGCCGCTCGCGCTGGGAGTTCGTGCCTGGCCGTGGCTGTCGCTATATTATCTCCGAGTACCGGCAAATAAACGCCTTAACAGCCTTAATAAATTTCAAAGCACTTCGTAAAATTCTGAACGTACTGGGGTCTCTTCTCCAAAGATCAGGTCCATCAATTTGAAATTGATGGCCGAGCCGACGAAGGCCGAGACGCCCGCGATGGTCACAATGGCGGCGTGTTGCTGCAGGCCTTCGTCAGCCGGGAAGTACGGGAGAACAGCCAGAACCCCTTCGGTGACGGCCGCCACGAACGGGATACGCCGCGCCGCCACGAAGAGGTTATTCCCTGCTGCCGGGACGTTTGCTGGGTCCAGGTAGAAGGCGAGGATTCCCCAGTTGATGATCGCCTTCGACAGCCCCATCAGCAGGATCAGCGCTGCCCACGTCTCGCGATCAGCATAGTAGGAGACGCAGCTGCTGACCGTCGGCAAGACGGCGCTGACCTGACAACGTAAAAACAAACGGAGACATTTTGAAACGCCATGGATAAAAACATTTTGCGTGTAAAGAGAAAATCGTTGAAAAGACAGCGCGCAGCGCACCAGTGTAATGCGGCAGGCATGCCCACGAAGAACGAGGGCAGTTAAGAAAAGCCCTGCGCGACAAACATAGCTATTTGTCTTGTATAGATGCAACCTGGCTTTAAATAGATTTTGCGCGCTCCTCTAATTCCTCTAATTACGCGCCTAAACAGGCGCGTACGGAATGGCTTTTAAGAATTTATTTATTTATTTATTTACAGTACTGCCATTCTCATGTCGAGACCATAGCAGGTGGGCGTATAGTTATACATAAATCCAAGTTTCATTACAACGGGCATAAAACAAATACAGCAATTTTTCTTTGTTAAAATACAATAAACTAATGGAACCAACTGAAATACACTGGAACTGAAATCTAGAACACTGAAACAAAAAATACGCCAATTTCGCAACAAAAAAAAATATGCAACTCAAGAAAAAAAAGAATTAGGTTTGGTTCAGAAAAGTGGAAGTTGAACAAACGTCATTACAAGGAAATTGGTTGAGATAATGGGAATTGAAAAACATCATTATACAACGGCTATTTACTAACTCTTTATGACGGCTATTTACTAACAACGGCTATTTACTAACTCTTTATAACAATGAAGGTAAATGCGCCGAATGCATGCGATCTGCTGAATACTTAGCTCGTACGCCTCACAGGCTTCGCCGAGACTTTCATTTACTCGCAGTTTTTATGCATGTCGTGTATTCGGCTGCAACGTTGCCCACATCCACTTTATTTTGAGGTGGAAATGGGGGGGGGGGGGGGCGCTCTGCCGAGTTATGATGCTGCGACGCGGAGAGGGCGCTTGAAGGCGTATGCGTTAAGGCCTGACCACACGTGCGCGTTGCTGCGTGTCAGCGCGTGGCTTTTTGACGCGGCGTCGCGCCCTCTCCCTATGGAGAGAGAGGGCGCCCGGCTACGCGAAGCTGCGCGCCCTTTCTCTCCAATGGCGAGAGGGCGCGACGCCGCGTCAAAAATCCACGCGCTGACACGCTGCAACGCGCACGTGTGGTCAGGCCTCTAGGCCTAACTTGTGCGACACTTTAGGCGTAACATCCAACAGCACGGTGCACGCGTGATTTTCAATGGAGGCCACCGCTAGATGGTAACGAGATTCAGGCTTGTACATATATTGCTCGCCATCGGAATATAACAGCAGCCACTGCAACATGCACGGAGGAAAGCCGAGCGTTGCCGCGGCCGAGGCACTCACTTTGCCTGAGATACTAGCGTCTAAAATATTAAAAAAAAAGAATGGTTGCTCACGTTATTAGAGTAGTTGCTCAGCAGCTTGCATGGTGGACCTGTTCGCCATGCCTCAATGCAGCAGCAGCTGTATCTGAAGGAGACAAAAATGCAGCAGGAAATGTACACAGGAAGTCACACCATCGTTCTTGCTCTTGTTCTTGACCTTCTGCTGTGGCTCACACCCACTGTGGGGGATTGGCCAAGAATTGAGTGGTCCTATACACTATTACGGAAGTTTAGAATAATTGTTGTAATGGGACTGTTTTGTTCCTTATTTCTGGCTACTACCCACTACGGAGGATCGCCCAAGAAGGTGGCGGTTGATATAAATGCAAACATTAAAAAATACGGGCCGGGTTAAGTGGAAAGCCTGCCATTTTTGAAAGTTGAACAACATGTTTTTTTTTTACAATAAAAATCAATAAATAAAAACCTGTAGGAAAAATGAAATGATGGCACACTATAGTTACTCAGAATACGACCAAAAACTTAGAGGGCGCTTGAGCTTCGCCTTCAAGAGTAGAACGAGTGAGCGTGATCGGGCTTGCAGTCGTGTGGGCGATCACTAGGCTTGTGCGAATATTCGAATGCTTCGAATATTCGAACGAATATTACTGTATTCGAATTCGCTTCGATTCGAATATAAATTGTTGAAAATTTCGAAGTATTCGAAATGAACGAATAGGTGTATATTAGTCCGGATGTAACCCCTGTAAAGATGGTTTCACTGCAGTAGAGGGATGCTAAGCCGTGAAAGCATCTATCCAAGCGTATATTGGTCAGCATGTAACGCTCTGTAAAGGTGGTTTCACTGCCGTGAAGGGGTGCTAAGCCGTGAAAACACCTATCCACTGCCGCGAAGCCCCACTTCAAGCTTAAATGAACGCATTATCCTCACATCAATTCATCATTTTTGAAATTTAAAAGCTTGTTATACCATCTTAAATGCTCTAAAGTATAGTAAATTTTAAAACGTAACATATTTTCCAGTTTATCACTTGCATTCTATCGAAAGTCAAATCCTGCTACTGTTTTTCCACTTCCTTGGAACCAAAAAGAATGGAATTTGCACAGGCCTTGTTTCAATTTGTAAAATATATTGTGCAGGTTAGTTGGGTCATGACAAATATG
Source organism: Rhipicephalus appendiculatus (assembly GCA_030522465.1). Taxonomy (NCBI): domain Eukaryota; kingdom Metazoa; phylum Arthropoda; class Arachnida; order Ixodida; family Ixodidae; genus Rhipicephalus; species Rhipicephalus appendiculatus. The sequence goes on from JALIZH010032493.1 coordinate 126,384, forward strand.
TCCCATCTTTTTTTATAGTATGTGATATATATACTATTCGAATTCAATTCGAAATTATTCGACCAAAATCAATATTCGCTTCGCATTCGCTTCGAGCCTAAAATTCACTATTCGCACAAGCCTAGCGATCACCAAGTTTCGCCCCTACCTTTATGGTCGCCCCTTCAAAGTATAGTGACAGACCACCATGCCCTCTGTTGGCTGGCAAGCGTGCGCGACCCTTCAGGACAACTAGCACGGTGGAGCTTGCGGCTGCAGGAATTCGACGTCACCATCGTGTATATAAGTCTGGCCGTAAGCATGAAGACGCTGACACACTGTAGCACGCACCCCTTCGTCTCGTCAGTCAGGGAGCAGAGGACGACAACGGTTGCCTGAGCGCCATTAGCTCGTCGGACTTGAGCAAACGGCAGAGAGATGATGCACAGATTCTACCGATCATCTATCATTTAGAGGGCCGCGACACAGCCTTAAGAGACAGGAAGAGAGCAGAGTGGGTCAGGGAACAAACGGGGGTTAAGGATATCATAGCTGAAATCAAGAAGAAGAAATGGATATGGGCCGGGCACGTAGCACGTCGGCAGGATGATAATCGCTGGTCATTAAGGGTAACTGACTGGATTCGAAGAGATGGCAAACGCGTGAGGGGGGAGACAGAAAACTAGGTGGGTAGATGAGATTAAGAAGTTTGCAGGTATAACGTGGCAGCAGAAAGCACAGGACCGGGTTGATTGGCGAAACATGGGAGAGGCCTTTGCCCTGCAGTGGGCGTAGACAGGCTGATGATGATGATGATGATGATGATGATGACACAGCCATACCACGCCGTCTATCTCACTCGTTGACGTCGTTCTGCCTGCGCGACGGCGTGCTATACAAGAAGAACGCCCGTTCGAACGAGCGTGTTTATCGCCTGGTGGTTCCCCGAGACATGCGAGACGACGTCCTCTTCGCTTGCCATGACGAACCCACGTCTGGCCACCTAGGCTACTCACGAACACTTGCCAGAGTAAGCGAGAGGTACTATTGGCCCGGACTTTCGGCGAGCGTCAAGCAGTACGTTAAAGGCTGTCGCGAATGCCAGCGCCGAAAGCAACCATCTGTCAAGCCGGCTGGCTTACTTCAGCCAATTGAACCACCTTGCACGCCCCTTCGACCATGTCGGCATGGACATTCTCGGGCCATTTCCCCTGTCTGCTGACGGCTTCAAATGGGTGATCATCGCGACCGATTACTTAACACGCTACGCTGAGACGCAGGCGATACCACGAGCCACGGCTTCCGAGGTAGCGCAGTTCTTCATGCGCCACATCGTGTTGCGTCACGGTGCTCCTTCCAGCTTTATAACAGACAGAGGGACAGCATTCACGGCACAACTTATGGACCAAGCTTTTTTTAAGCAATACCAGACACCGAAAGCCGACCGCATACCATCCGCAAGCCAACGGACTTAACGAACGACTGAATAAGACGCTCGCAGACATGATGGCAATGTACTTACATCGACGTGCAGCACAAAACCTGGGACCCGATCTTGCCTTACGTTACCTTCGCGTATAACACCGCCGTACAAGAGACCTCGCGGTTCACGCCATTCCGGCTTCTCTGCGGCCGCGAAGTGCAGACCATGCTGGATTCTATGCTTCCGTGTCAAGACAGCGACGAGCTGACAACTGACGCCGAGGAATTCGCAGAGCGTGCCGAGGAAGCTCGGCAGCTCGCGCGACTGCACATCGGCCAGCAGCAGCAGGCAGACGCACGACGGTACAACATCCGCCACAGGAAAGTGTTCTACAACCCCGGAGACCCAAGTTTGGGTGTGGACGCCCGTTCGGCGCCGTGACCTCAGTGAAAAGTTACTGAGCCGGTATTTCGGGCCTTATAAGGTGCTACGCCGCGTCAGTGACGTGAACTACGAAGTGGTCCCGGACACAACATCGCAGGCACGGACCAGGACACGACCGAGTCCGGACGTATAGTTCATGTCGTGCGATTGAAACCGTACATTGCGCGTTCGTTAACTTTCTTTTATCGTTCACCGGCCTTTGTTTATGCCTTTCATCTGTTTTTGTGAACTCGCTTATTCGTTCATCGACTTTTAGGGGCGAAGCTCCTTAGCCTGTCGGTCGTGCGTCCCTTGTATGTAGTAGCCACCTGCTGATGACGATGACGATCGCGATCGTCATCCCCACTATGCGATCGCGATCGCGATCGCATAGTGGGTACATCGGAATGTACCCGCGTCATAACGATGACGCTGATGATGACGATCGCGATGCCATACAACACATGGCATCGCGATACCACATGGAATGTACCCACTATGCGTCATAACGATGACGCTGATGACGATGACGATCGCGATGCCATAGAACACATGGCATCGCGATATGGTCTCACATGCACATCGTTTGACCACATGCAACCAACCACCATCACGTCTTTGATGATGTACCTCAGGAGCTTCGCCCACTCATCATTATTCACTCCGCGGATATGCTGCGATTTTTTTTTTCATTGTCACGTACTGTATTTTATACTTTCCCTTTATCTGGGTTTTCTATTTCCGTTTCTTTTCTATGCACGCGCCTATGTTGTAGCATCGAGGTGGTGCTATTTCTTTTTCTTTCTCCTTTTTCTTCTTTCGTTTTCTTTTTTCTTTCCGGAGGGTGGGAGGTAGGTAGGTATAAACTTTATTAGATCCATGAAAGAATCATGTGGGGGGGGGGGTGTGGGGGGGGGGGGGGGGGAGGTGGAAGCAGGAAGACGATGGGCCCTCGGGCCGCTCTAGATGGCCGGACACTTCTGTGCTTCGGCGACCCCTCTGACCCAGCCCACTGTCCGGAGCTGTAACTCCGGTTGCGAGCTGCGCAGAACAGCCTCCCATCGCTCCTGGTGTTCTGACCCTTGCCACGGGGGCTTGGATTTGTTTGGGCAATTCACAAAGACGTGATTGAAATGCCACCTGCATGTAGTGGGTCGAGGGCAAGAGCGGATCTCGCCCTAGGAAAGAAAAGAAGACCACGCGTTTCTTCTTGGCTCGAGAGCCAGCCGCGACGGACGCGCTTTTCAAGAGCCAGCTACTCGGTGGTTCAATAAAGACCCCAGTGCTTCTGAAGTCTCGTGACAATATTGCGGTATCGACGTGAGCGCCCTATAGACGCCACGTCGAAGGAACGCCGGAACGGCGGCCCCGATGCATACGAAAGACGCAGCCGGGTGAACGAGCAAAGGACGAAGACGCATCTAATAATTACAACAAAATATATATATATATGCATAAGAACGGCGCCCCCTGGGGGGCGAGAGAACATGTATGAAAACAGGAACCGAAACCAATATACAACACTAATCATACAGGTGACGTCGTGACGGCTAGCTGTTGTCGATTGAGGAAAGGCACGGAGAGCAGCACGCGAGCGTCTGTTGGTGCTTTAGGGGCTCTTTAAGACACTGCGATATGCGCGAGTCATCCCACAACATTCGATATAAGCAGCTCTAGATGCATGTACAGCTGACCACACCGTGGCCGAGTATTGCAACTCGACGTCGGAGCGTGGGAGACTGTGTGCGACAGAGAGCCGCACAGCCGGTGGGCATCGTGGACCCCAGTTGGCCGACCCGCTCGCAGACAAGAGGCCAGGGATGACAGACACGACGAGCGATATAGGGTCGCCGAGTATTGAAACGAGCGCACGCGCTTGGTCGTACGCGGGAATGCTGCGTGGGAGCTTTGTCTGCGGGTCCCCCCAAGGGGAACGCGTGCGCATATATATCGGAAACGGTACTGTAATTGCCCCGATACCTACGTCACCCTTGCTGTAGCCACGTCACTCTGATAGCTAACCGCTACAATGACGCACATGCTGCAGTGGCTTGTGGTGAAGGAGCGGTCTGATATATTATCGATCCCGAAGTGTCGTCACACAAGCCCACTTGAAAGACGCATATTTCTTTTTACAGTGAAGCTGCGTTTTGTTGGTTTTAGGGGCGAAGCTCCTTAGGGTGTGGGTCTGTCCCTCCTCTGTAGTAGTAGTAGTTGTAGTAGGTAGGCAGGTAGGTAGGTAGGTAGTCACGTATAGTGGAATGTACCCACTCCACGTGATAAAGATGACGATGGCGCAGTATAGTGGAATGTACCCCCTACACGTGATAACGATGAAGTATAAGCGCGTTCCAGAACAGTTGAATGTACCCACTACACGTGATAACGATGACGATGACGCTGATGACCATGAAGTATAAGCGCGTTCCAGACCACACATTCTCTTTCTGCCATGGATGAAAACGATCGAGCTTCGCCCACCCATCATTCACTTCGTGGATATGGCGTGATTTTTTTTTTTGTGTGTGTGTGAAGTATTAGAATAATAGAATTTCATGCAACGAACTCGAAAAACACGTCGAAAATTTATACGAACTAGCGGGAGGAACTGCATTTTGACAAAAACGCGCAGACCGCGGCTCGGGCGGCGCAACATGGACACCTTGGATAGCGATTTTGTTTGAGCCGATGACATTAGATCGTGACCGAACGCCTCGCTAGCAATTATAGGCTGTCGTCCGTACCATGTGGACGACAGCCATGCGGACGACAGCCTGTAATCAACTGCTTTACCGAGTAGCCAGCGATAAATCTCGATCTTGATCGAAGTGATACGATCGTAGTCGGTCTCGACTGAAATTGCCCGCGCGATATCGGGGTGGCGTAGCCCTGCTCTGATCGAGAAATGTCGCTGCTGCACGGGAGCGGCGACCCGGTTCCTCGAAGGTTGCATTCCTTCGAGGTGATTGGTGCAATCGACACGTGGGCGAATGGATCTTAGATCGAGCAAAAAGCAACACGTAAAGCCGCGTTCAGACTGCAGTCGCATCTTTCATAAATGTCGTATCGCGTAACAGCTGTATCGTCCGTTTGCGTAGCTAGCGACCACGTATGTTCACATTGATCTTTCTGGTACGATGCGTTTCTTACGACGCGCCAATCACCACCCTGAATGTGCGTTGCATCCTCGCTACAATTGTTGAAGCCTAGCAAGGTTCGCGTGTTCGGCCATGGCTGGGCTGGTTGATCTAAACGGGAGACGCGATGAGCACTCTCATTAACGCACGTAGCGTCTGCCCTCTAGTCCTGCAAACCAACTGCCACGGCCGCTGCAACAGCACACACACGCTGCTGCATGGCTTTCAAGACGCGCATGAAGACGCAGAATCTGGGAAGGCCGGAAGCCCCGCGAACGGAAATTGAAAACCGAAGCTGCTTTGCCCAATTGGTCGTACGTAACGGTCGCATCAGTATATATAGTTGTCGTAAAAGTCGCGGACCCGCCAACATTTACGCCCTAAACGTTACGTAAGTTACGCTAAATACGACAACGTCTGAACGAGCTCATTACGTTGCTTGCGTTTACGCTTACGATCCTTACCGAGGATCCGTACGTAGCGCACGTAGTCTGAACATGGCTTAAAGCGTCCATGTCGAAGCGCAGACGTCGTAACGCGTTCCATAGCGATTCAAAATGAGCGTTTTGCGAAAGGAAGCGGCTAGCATCGCACTCAGACGTAGTGATAACAAGCGCGTCAACAACAACTCGCATGTGCACTCACCTAAGAAGACTCGAAGTTGCCCTTGCTGTGACCTCTGACGTGGCTGTGAAAGCCATCTTCTTCTGAGTCGACGTACAAGGAACCGGGGAGCACGAGCCGTGGCTTCACGTGCCACTGCCAAATGCCGTCTTCATTTTCTTTTGCAGATATCAGCTTTTCTTGGCAGTGAAGGGAAAGCTACGGGGGTGGTATACTTCTACGAACAGTAGTCCCGTTCGGCGCGCGTCTCGCAACTCTGTGGAAAGTGATGGCAAAGCGTAATCAGCGTTGCATGCCGACGCAGGCACCGCTTAGCGTTTGAGGTGCACGTAAAAGGCGCGATAAAAAGTGCAATGAATGCAACTATCTCACTGGTGTGTGCTACGTTCTGTCTCAAAGAGCTACATGTAGAAAATAAAGAAGTAGTTTTTTTTTTTCCCAGCAATCAAAAGTTATTATTATTACCGATGCATTATCCGTTTGTGTTCATTTAACGTCCGCCAAGCAGTCGCATCTTCACAGGATATTTTTTACTCTTGTTCCACGTAGCCTATCAGAAGTTCGGTTCTTGTGGGTCCCAGGGCATGCTGGAATTTTCCTAAATGAAGCAGCTGACTCGCTCGCTACGGCGTCTTTGAATGACCCGGTTCTTAATATAGTTCCTCATTTTCCTCTCATTACAGGAGAAAGATTCAAGCGCTTGTTATTTTTAAAAAACAGTCAAACAGCTCTCATACAATCTGATGAGTTCAAGCACTTGCAGTTTTCATGGAACACCACTAAATGCCTTTCACGCCAATGCGAAGTGACCCTCACTAGCTTTCGCTGTAGAGTTCCCCGGCTAAATTATTACCTTCACAAATCTGGCTTCTCATTAACTAACCTCTGTGCAATTTGCAATGAACCAGAAACAATACAGCACTGTCTTCTCTCATGCCGCCGTTTCGCCTCACTCCGCCGAATATTTCTTGAAATCCCGACTGGTAACCTGGGGTTAACACTGACTACCTCCAACCTGTTATCATTTGGAGCCGGGCATTTTGGCAGAAGCCGCAGTGCTGTTCTTACTATGCTACATAAATTCTTACAAGCAACCGGAAGGTTACGCTGCTAGTGTTGCCGACCGATAGAAAAAAAAATTCTTTTTTTCCTATCTTTATTTATAGTTTTTTTTTTTATATAATCCTTTTACCTCTCTGACTTTTCACTTACATTGTATTTTATCCTCTTCTTTTTTACGTTGCACAGCCTTCATTTTTCCCTTTATATCAGTCAGTGTGGCCAATCCCCCCTCGTGGGTATGAGCCAGCTTCTCGTAGGCGACAAACAAACAAACAAACAAATACGAACGCAATTTTGGAAGTACATTGTATACGGCGGTAGGATATGCGCGATTTAGCTCTGTAGCCTTCGCTTCATTGCCAAGAAAAGTTGTCCGCATCAAACGCTGTTCCCGCGAATCGCTCGGGCTCTTCAGCTGGTATTTCGATCAGATGTCTTCGTGTTAACGCTATTGCTGGCTGCCGAAACATAACGCTAGGACATCTAAGTGTTGTTGCGTTTCGGTGGCTTTGATACTGGTGGCGGCGAGACACCGAAATGTGCCACGTGCGAGGTCGATCTTTATCGGACTCCCGACAGCGGATAGCTATCGGCGGGATGACGCGAAGTCAAAAACGCGTTCCCGTACAAGAACTGGAGTTTAGCGGAAAATCTCAACTTCTTAGTCGGCGAACGCGGCTATGGCACGCCAGCAACTAAAGCTGGAAACGCATGCCGCGTTTTTCGCGAGCCAGAAAATGCGACATGCGGCGGACGCCGGCGTTGCCGTTGAACGCGCCTTGCGTTCTAGTCGAGAAGTGTCCCCGCCTAAAGAGTATGTATATCTTACACCACGGTCGAGAAAAAGCGGTCCCGTTTGAAGACGTCTTCACAGAAGTTGGGCACGAACGTTACCGTCAAGAATGACAAGGTGAACGAAAGAAGATGAAGTTATTTTAGACCAATAAAGCATTTCAAGGCTCTAAATTTTTACTTGTGCAGACCTGGTCTTGTTCCTTCTCCTCAATGGTACTGTTGTAAACAAGCAGAAAACGATAGAGCACTTTTTCGCAGAATGTCGTCGGTATAAAAATCTAACGCAAAGATTTCCGACACCATCTTTCCGAAAACATGGACTTGAGCTTTCTAGAACGGTATGGCACTGGGTCATTGTAACAGGGACATATATGAGGCGGTATTTAATTATACGGAAGAATCAAGGCGACTGCCATGCTAATATGACAAGTATATACTTATTAGTTAATTCTTCAGTGATTTATCTCATGTATTTTTACTCATTAAGATTTTAAACAATTTTTCTAATGTTTATTTTCTTTTCAACAATCCATAAAATACCGTAAACACAACTAATCTTTTCACTTGCCAAAAAGAAAATTGTTTTTTTTAGTCCTTTTTTTTCTTTTTTCTCCAAAATCCCACTGCCGCATGATTCGTGGCCGACATCGCCCGTGGTTGGTTGAGCCACTCCTCTAGGACCCAACCAACCAACCAACCAATCAGCTGGAAGGAGAAGAGAAAAAAGAAGGCGAGAAGAGAGCGCGCGGCGACGCTGGCGACGCCACACGAGAGAAAGGGGCGCGCGCAGTGAAGAACGCGGTAGTCGGGACGCAGCGTTCGAGAGGCCGACAGCTGCGGTTGATCTGGCTGGGTCTCGCCCCATTCCCCCGACCGAGCAGCTCTAGGAGGTGTTGGCAGCTCCCGGGAACTACCGCTGCAGTGGCTGCTTCGCCCTTCTACGCCGCCGCTGAGCACGGACACAGCGTCTCGACATCACGCTCGAGAGGGACTCCCGATGGACCGGAGGCTGCGCCGGAACCGTAAGTGCGAGAACGAGTGAAACGCGAGACATTTCTTTCTTTGTTTCTCCGAGTGTGCGAAGAGACGCTCGCATACCTCAGAGCCGACAGCATTCCGTCGGTTTAAGGTCAGCCCAGCTGATTCGACCCCCGTGGCAGCACAAACGCGTTTCAAACGCTGCCTTGAGTCGGTGGGCAACAAGTCAAGGAGCGTTTCTGACCCCGTATTCATAAACGCTCCTTGACTTGAAGTTGACTTGCCACCGACTCAAGGCAGCGTTTGAAACGCGTTTGTGCTACCTTCGTACTGCCTAAAGACAGCGCGTTCGAAGCGCGTTTGTGCTGCATTTAAGGCGGCGGCTAGTCGAGTTCAAGTCAAGGAGCGTCTCTGAATACGGGGAAACGCGTTTCAGAAATCCTCCTCAACTTGAAAAGCGTCCTTCCGGCGAGCTTCGTTCCGTACTCCCGTATTGAGAAACGCTCCTTCGCTGGAACCTGCTGCTTGAACTTGACTTGCCACCGCCTCAAGACAGCTCATTTGAAACGCTGTTTGTGCTGCCTTGGCACCGCCTAAACACAGCGCGTTCGAAACGCGTTTGTGCTACATTGAAGGCGGTGGCAAGCCTAGTTCAAGTCGAGGAGCGTTTCTGAATACGGGGGTTAAAAACCAAGTCTGGACGCGAGCAGTCCTTAATCGGTCTTCGAATCCGAAACATAGCGGCGCGTGAGAGGGACGCAGCACTTCGCGGCGCAGCCTCACGGGAACACTGCGAGCGTTTCAATTTACATGCACAACAACTCGTGGAAAAACCTGCGATGCGAGGAGACGCACAAGTTTTGGGCGCCATATGAGTGTTTGTCCCCCCGCAAACGCTGACGCCGCAAAGGGCTTTGCGGGCCGCACGCAATTTCGGATTTCCTGCGGGCGGACCGCAAACGCTAACGGCAGTTAGCGTTATGACGTATGCGCAGTGGCAGCGACCGCAACGGTTACCGTACGCAAAGGTTTGCGTGCGCTATTCGAAAACTCTCTCTTATTTCTGGAAGACAACGGCGCGAGCGCTGCAGCGTTTTTGCCGTTGTAAACAACATGACTAGAGTGTACTAAACTATAGTACACTCAAAGATGGCCAACATGGCATTCATATTGTGGTATAGTGGTTTTGGTTCCGGTTTAGGAACATGTTCTCTTGCCCCCAGGGGGCGCCATTCCCTTGTACATATTGTAATGTATTCATTAAACTAATGTCTTCGTCCTTTGCTCGTTGACCCGGCAGCGTCTTGCGTCTGCTGCGGGGCCGCCGTTCCGGCGTGCACCCGGCGTTCCTTCGACGTGGCGTCTAGGGCGCTCACGTCGATACAACATATATGACTCACGTGTTTTTCACTGATGTATATCTTTTGGTTGCGTCTCGACGGATTGGCTTTGACATAGCGTCTATTGGCGGATGCTGGGGAGCTATTCTCGCGGTTTCCACTTAGTGGACATGTTTACTTCGGCCTCCACTGATTGGCTGAAGCTCGGCGAGCAGCGCGCCGCCTGTTTCCGGTCTTTCTTCCGCAACGTCATTTTGACGCCACGCAGCTTTCATTCACAACTCTCTACACAAATGAGAAAGACGGAATGCGTTTCGCCGCAACGAATACTGCCCCCCAGTCAACCAAACAGTAAACGGGCTCATGTTCCGAGCCCGGAACATAATCCACGCGGAGGAAAAGTCGCCATTGCATTGGCGGCTTGTCACCCCCACATCCCAAACCATTATCTCCGACTCTCGAGGGGCCTGTCGAAACATCGTAAACGGCTGTGTCGCGTACCTAGCCTATCGACTATTACAACGTTGTGACTCTGAGGGAATTCCCGCACCCCTGCCGTATAGTCTGGGCTCCTGCTCACATGGGACTAGAAGGGAACGAGGCAGACGACGCCGCCGCCCGCGCGCTCTCTTACCGGGCATTCCCACTCGCCTCCCCCGATCAGGACGACCTCGAATTCAATCCGGTGTATTCTTTCCGCGAAATTTTGCATCATTATCGATCCGACCTACAGCCTTTATCCACGCCCATGCAAAGGCCTAAGTAAAGCGGAGGAGCGGCTTTTACTCCGACTTTTCACGAACACTATGCTGTGCCCGGCAGCATTCAAACACTTCGATCCCGCCTTTTCCGGTGGTTGCTCACACTGTGCGGGGAGAAGTCTTCGGACATCTACCACATGGTGTGGGCCTGCCCCTGCAACCCTGCTATACCCCCCTATCCCCAACCCAACCCGGGAGGAGTGGGAGGCGACCCTGCTTGGCTGCTCTGACCTTCAGGCCCAAAAGGCCTTGGTCCGACGTGCCCAGGCGGCAGCCGACGCCAATGGGGATCCCGTACTAGGGATCCCCACCTACTAGTTGTAGGCGCCGTCCTCTTATGGGGCGGTCCCTGCATACCTCCCTTGTATCTGAGATAAATGTTTTTACCACCACCACTGCATAAAGTGGCGCTTATAGTATATTTAAAGCCATTGTTTTCGTTATTAGGAATGCTGCTATGTATTAAACCGGAGTCATACTATAACAAAAAACCTCGCTACTCTCACCCTGGGGCAGCTTGGGGCCACGTCCGCTAGGGGGAAGCGGGAGCACATTCCGTGCAATTGGCTGCGTCCGTCGCGTTGTTTACTTCCTTGCACACTTGCACATGTTGTAGGTCAGTCGTATTCTAGTCATTTGCGATGGCGTGTGCCACTGGTGCTACTTCCACGAAGACAACGTGGTCCGACGCTGAGACACGGGCGCCAAAAATAACGCATATATGTTGCGCTACCAATCCGCCAATTGCCACTGCCATCATTTCTAAAGTACACTTCGCTTTCTCGTGTAGCAGCGCACCGCTGCAGTGACACTTTGTCAGAGTAAGTGCACTCGCTCAAAGTGCACTTAAGTTGCCACGTGTGACAGGGGTATAAGACACTTTCATAAAGAACCGCGTTGCTTTTTTTCTTGTGACGAGTCAATGCCCACGTATTCACCTGGAGAAAATGCAGTCGCCGTTATTGTTCCGTAGAGTATGTGAAAGTTAGTTGCAGCTGTTACGTTGATTTCGGTGCGGCCCAAGATTACGTGCCAGAAAATCAATTTTTTCTCGAAAGGCAGCCGCCAATGGAGAACCGTGTGCCACACTTACTCGACATGCTAGGAGACTTGCATTGACAGCGTCTATGTGACGCTTCCGTATTTGAGTACTTGGATCAAGGCAATGACCACGCGCGATTATCGCTATCAAAATGACGCCCGTCCATCGTTTCTCAACCGGGTGACCTCCAGGTCTTTGCCGAACAGTCGTGTACCGAATGACCGGCGGGTCATTCGGTACACGACCTCCCCTCCATCCACTTCCACCTCAAGATCAAGAGGAAAACAGTGAATAGCACCTTGTGCGCGCCGGATGTTTAAACACGGGCAAGAAGTAGTAGTAGAGGTCTTCCCCACTCGCGTGGTAATTCAGGTCGACCTCGCAGTGGGCGCAGTATCCAGTGTGTTAATCCTGAGTGGCGGCGATGGCGTCATGAGCGGCTAGAGCCGCGGTACACAAACCTCGAGCAGGAGAATCCAGTGGCACAATCACCAACACTGCACGAAGCGCCGAAGCAAGTCCAGGTCACATAGCCTATGCATGATAAACATCTACTTCGGCGCCCAGCGTTTTTCTTCAACTGCGGTCGTTCTTCGTGGGCACGCCTGCCTTGTTACGTGCTGAGCGCTCAATGTTGTGCTATTGTGTGTCTACCGCGCTGAAACTTTTTATCCCGTGCCTTTTGAAAATGTATTCGTTGATTTCCGTTGACAGGTTTCTGCCCCGATCCCCTCCATCTCCTCGTGCTTCGCCTTTTATGGCTACCGGATCATCTGGTGCATCGGGGTTGCCGGACTGGCCATCACGAAGGCATCTCTCAACTGGCCGGTGCACAACTTCTATGCCGGTTTCCAACCCATACCGGCACCGGTCCAGGGCTTTTTCGAGGCGGCACGCGGGGTGCCACTTCCGGCGTTCGATACTCGAGATTGTCCTCGCGGGCCTGCCTTATCTGCCTGCTTCCGAGTACCCCGGTGGCCCACGGCGTTGTCGTGGTGCTGACCAGCTCCGCTGCCACCTTCGGGAGCCCTGATCAACTTCCGTCTCATGACGATTGTCATGGCACCCGTGGCACCCGTACGTTCAAACATCTACGAAGCGTTTCGAAGTTTATTAGGCCTCGGATGCCTCCTCGATCGCGAAAACTGGCGGCGTCACCACGAGTGATGCGAAAGAAAAAAAAAACCGCATCTCCACGCAGTCAGTGATGAGTGCGCGAAGCAGTGGGATCGTTCGGTGTTACCGTAAATGACCCGGGGACATTGCCCACTCACGCGTGTAAATGAGTGACAAAGCGGTGTACAGTTATAAAAAACAGCCAGGCCTGCGCGGAACGCGCAGCACAGTCACAGCGAAAGCTGGAAGGGCGGCCTTTCTAGAGCCTTTTTTAAACACTCTTGGGGCAACTACTACAAGCGCACTTACATGGTACCCACTACGCCATAAATCATAATTTTTTTGTGTAGTGGGGAAGCGTCTACTATACCAATATTCTTCATTCTTCGGAAAAGCGCGGTACCCGCTACACACTTGTAACGCATCATGTGCACTTTGTAGCTTCTGTGGCTGACGACGATGAAGAATGCCATTTTGTAATGGGTTGGAGCATTGAACGAACCAATCGTTACGCAATTCGTATTGTGTGACGTCTGGTTGTTACTGTAGTGTTCTAAAACGCTTTACAACACACGTTAACGCGATTTCTTACCCGACATGAAGCCTGCATAGGATCAGTTTGCGCCGCAGTTTCAAGCAGTGGCGTAGCTCAGTGGTAGAGTGCATGGGCTGCCACGCAGAGGACCCGAGTACGATTCCCAATCTGTCGTAGGTGATTTTTGATTTATTTAGTTTTTTTTTCTTATTTCGTGCGATATTGGTTACGGACACCGGCGGCGGCGGCGGCGGACAACTACGGCGCAAAAACGACCCTTGTTGTGATCTCATAACAGCTTTCGCTGTAATACTGTTTATTGGTGATAAATGGTGTATCGTGTTGAGTGGTATTGCTGTTAATTGGCATTACTGCTAATGGCATTACTGCTAATTAAAAATGAAATTCTCAGCAACATGCAAAACAAACTTTTTTACTTTCGGCTTATTTATCGATTTAAGGAAAGCGTTTGACTACGTGAACCACAGTCTTCTACTGTCTAAACTGCATGATTATGGTGGCATTGCCCTTGATCTCGTGAAAAGCTTTCTCTGTAAAAAGAAGCAGTGTGTTAAGGTCGGTGAGTCGGCGTCTCCAACTACTATTGTAAAATTTGGGGTGCCTCAGGGGTCAATTCTAGGGCCTTTGTTGTTTATAACTCTATATCAATGATTTATCTGATGTGCCCGAATCACCGAAACTGGTCATGTATGCTGACGACACATATAACAGATAACTGATATACCATGCCTTCGCCTTCTCGCAACAAGCTAAACAAGACACACTATAGAGCTCATTGTTTGCATCCAGTGGAGAGCTCCTTTTCAGTGGACTCGACGGGGGGTAGGGGGGGTGATATACTTGTCTGTACTGTGCAGTTTGGAAGCCTGGTCGGCGGGACCACCTTCGGCCCTCCTCACAAATTATTTGAACAATGTCAACAACCTTGTTTTTCTTTTTTTGACAATTTTAAACATCCTGTGTTCTTAGGTGGAGTGCCTGCCTCGGCCGGGATGACGCTCGGCTTTCCTCCGCGCGTGTTGCAGTGGCTGCTGCTTTATTCCCATGCTTTATTCTCGTTACCCCCTAGCGGTGGCTTGCATTGCAAATCACGCGCCGTGCTGTTAGATGTTACGACTAAAGTGCCACACACGTTAGGCCTAACACATAAGCCTTCGTGCGCCCTCTCCGCGTCGCAGCAACGCGGCATCATTACTCGGCAGAGCGTCCCCCCCCCCCCCCCGCCCCCCTTTCCACCTCAAAATGAGGTGGATGTCGGCAACGTTGCAGCCGAATACACCGACATGCCTAGAAACTGCGAGTAAATGAAAGTCTCGGCGAAGCCTGTGAGGCATACGAGCTAAGTATTCAGCAGATCGCATGCATTCGGCGCATTTACCTTCCTTGTCAAGAGCCATTCCGTACGCGCCTGTGGAGGCGCGTAATTAGAGGAATTAGAGGAGCGCGCAAAATCTATTTAAAGCCAGGTTGCATCTATACAAGACAAATAGCTATGTTTGTCGCGCAGGGCTTTTCTTAGCTGCCCTCGTTCTTCGTGGGCATGCCTGCCGCATTACACTGGTGCACTGCGCGCTGTCTTTTCAACGATTTTTTCTCTTTACACGCAAAATGTTTTTATCCGTGGCGTTTCAAAATGTCTCCGTTTGTGTTTCCCTTGTCAGGTGAGCGCCGTCTTGCCGACGGTCAGCAGCTGCGTCTCCTACTATGCTGATCGCGAGACGTGGGCAGCGCTGATCCTGCTGATGGGGCTGTCGAAGGCGATCATCAACTGGGGAATCCTTGCCTTCTACCTGGACCCAGCAAACGTCCCGGCAGCAGGGAATAACCTCTTCGTGGCGGCGCGGCGTATCCCGTTCGTGGCGGCCGTCACCGAAGGGGTTCTGGCTGTTCTCCCGTACTTCCCGGCTGACGAAGGCCTGCAGCAACACGCCGCCATCGTGACCATCGCGGGCGTCTCGGCCTTCGTCGGCTCGGCCATCAATTTCAAATTGATGGACCTGATCTTTGGAGAAGAGACCCCAGTACGTTCAGAATTTTACGAAGTGCTTTGAAATTTATTAAGGCTGTTAAGGCGTTTATTTGCCGGTACTCGGAGATAATATAGCGACAGCCACGGCCAGGCACGAACTCCCAGCGCGAGCGGCGTCCTTTTTGCAGATGACCCACTAGAAGGCTCTCGAGAGTGCAACCCATTTCTAGGTTCCAAGGCATCGCTACAATTACCCCGGGGACGAAAAGGGAGCCGCCGGGCGACCTAACAGCTTGTCACTATGAGCGGGTCATAGTAGGCCTTCAGGCGCTCCACGTTGACAATGTCGCACCCTCGACGGCGCATGTCCGAAGATTGTTCGATGGGTTCGATCAGGTAGTTGACCGGAGATGTGCGCTCGATGACACGGTAGGGGCCTTCGTATTTCGGCAGTAGTTTTGAAAAGAGGCCAGCTGCGGTGGTAGGGACCGAGAGCCATACGAGCGCTCCATGGGAGGAACGTGGGCTCAGAAAACCACACTACTAAATTATGCTAGAGGCCTTACATTTAGACGCGTGTGAAACAAAGCGCAGGCGGTCGAAAATTTCCGGAGCCCTCGGACGCGGCGTCACCTATAATCGCATCGTTGTTTTGTCACTCGTAAAAAGAAAGAAAGAAAAAATAAAAACATCGTACCGCCGTGGTAGCTTAGCACGTTGGGTGTCGCGATGCTAATCCCGAGGGCGCGGGTTCGATTCCCGGCCACGGCGACCGCATTTTTGTTGGGAGGCGAAATTTGAAGAACACGCATGTACTTAAATTCAGTTCATGTTAAGCACACCCGGGTGGTCGAAATTTCCGGAGCACCTCACTACGGTGTTAAGAATGGTCTATTAAAAGACGATTAACGATTAATGCTTAGCGGATCTAGCATTTAATCGATTAATTACTTGCGATGAGATATTTTAATCAATTAATAGAAGAAGGAATAGTATTTACCTCCTGCGTACGCGACAAGTGGCTTCACTGCGCAGCCGTAGAACACACTGGCGGTTCTCTGCGCGACTGTGCTCGCGTAGGGAGCATATATACGATAACTCTATAGGTGCACTGATCCTTCCGCACCTAGCGTGGTTTTGCACAGCCTCTGGGATCGGAGGAACCGTTTTGCACTGCCTCCGTGATCGGCGCACCTTTGACCTTAGGTGCTACGTTGTCCTGCCAAGACGCCATCATGTAACGTGACGTCGCGTTATATGATGACTTGTACATATTGAAGCCATAGTGACGTCACAAGTTTTTGCGATCCTTGACGTCATATGACATGTGGTGACGTCATCGCACGATTTTGTTAGCACCATTCGTGTTGACTCCGCCGCCGACGAGCGATGGCGGTCGATCTTGTCGTTTGTGATGAGTTATCGTCATGTGAAGATGTCACGCCACGTGACGTGCCGTCACATCGTGAAGTCACCACGAGATGGTGCTTCGGTCCAGGAATGGCCGATGCCGCTGCAGGCACTGCGATAACCCGTGCGGTGCACAAGGCTTTCGGCAACGGGGGCAGGCGCATTATGCCAAGTGTGTATAGGAGACCGTGCAAATTTCTCGGCCGCTGACAACCCGCGCACTATGTGCATTTTCTTTCTTGACAGCAGAGGATATAAAATCTAATTATTTCAGACAGCATGCAGTACACATAGCCTCCAACAGTTTTCAGTCGATCAATTTCAAAATAATCCGCGCAACGTTTGCCTGCTGCGTTTTCTGTTACAGGGCTACTGGCAGACGCTGAGAACCCACGCCCGGCGGCTACCGTGGCTCGCTGCTGCTATCGCTGTTTTTGCCGGCCTCAAGCACATGGTGGGACACTCCGATGGGCAGTGGTTCGGCTACCGCGTCGCTATCTGGCTCTGTAAGTAAATGACATTGTTATTTTTTCCGTTGCTTTATTTTTAAAACTTCTTTTTCAATATATAGTTCGCTTCGCAAAAAAAAAAAGAAAGAAAAAAGAAAAGACAACTGCGGAGAAAGTATCGGCAACGCGTGCCAGTATGTGCAAATGACTATGGCGCTCTTACAAAGCCTTTGGATTGCACGCAGTTGCCACAGGACAGGTCATTCCTTTGCACCGCAAGCCTTGCGGCTCGCCATCGCTATGTCACGTTTCGCGGGGATGCCTGGACCGATCACCCAATTTAGATACCTTTCTTGGTCACTTGCATCTCTCCAAGTACTTTCGAGCAAGGGGAGGCGCAGCTTGCCAGCTCTGACCAAGGAGGTACAGCTTGCGCTCCTGGGCATAGGTCGGCACTTTAAGGGAGTACTCACTCAAACTCACTCATCACAATTTTTTCAGCCTTCGCACTCACTCACGTTCACACTCACGTCCACTCACACTCATGAGTACTCACTCACGTTCACACTCACGTCCACTCACACTCGTGAGTACTCACTCACGTTCACACTCACCTCCACTCACACTCATTAGTACTCACTCCCGTTCACACTCACGTCCACTCACACTCATGAGTACTCACTCA
>JALIZH010032494.1:0-31616 GCA_030522465.1 Rhipicephalus appendiculatus
CCCGTTCCCTCGCATTTTTTTTATTCACTAACCCGAAAGGCCCTTGACAAGGATTACACATGGGGGGATGCGGTGAACATGGGGTAGTAAGTTTATCTTGTCTTAAATTTTTTGTTTTTCTTTCCCTTCTTGGTCAGTTTTTTTTATACGATACGGCAAGTGGGTGTGCTATATTTTACTCAAAACCCTTGTACTTTTTTAAATTATAAAAAGTGAAATGGTGGAAATATTGGGAATAAAGTCACATCGAAGAAAAATACTCTGGTTAATATATGATAAGAATGTGACTAACCAACCAAGAAAATTAAGTCTAAAGCAGCAACTCCCTGAGGGCACGTGGAAGCGAGATGTAATCATGAGGAAAGAAATCGGAACAGTTACGTAAGGTGCGGAAACAAAGAATGCTTGTAAAAAAAATTTCACCATCTTCCCAAAGGGAACCCTGATGGGATGCGAAGCAGCAGCGTTGCGCATGGGAGCGGTGGAGAGGGTGAAGCGAGAAAGAGGTGACACGTACAGACATGTTTCAACGCGTACGTTAGGCGCGCGTCAGGCAGCAGCTGCGGGCGCTGCGGCGAGCACGCGGCAGGCGAGGGAGAGAGTGACGTCAGCGCGCACTGCGAGGGGATCGTGACGTCAACGCGCAGCTGCGGCGTGACCTACTTGGCACCGCTCCAACACCTGCGGCGAGGGGAGCGCGTTGCGGCGCGTTCGTACGGACGCACGGACGGAAGGACAGCGTTACACAGCCTAGTCAAAGAGCTGCTTCGCATCTAAAACAAGGGCAGTGATTGCGTTCGTACACTGTAAACGAAAATATACCCAGCCGGGAGGTTTCGGGGGATGATGCTCCAGCTCAGCTCCGGTAGCCTCACTCAAACCGGAATGCTCCGGAGCATATACATTCCTTTTCCACCCTTTTACTTCGGTGGGCGATGGACGGAGGGAAGCGGGTCGAGTTCCCTGATTTTGCTCCGGTGGATGCTCCGTAAGTGCTCCGGCGCATCACTTATGCTCCGTGGATACTCCGCAAATACTCCGGCGCAGTGCGGGTACAGCCCCTCTTTTCCAGTGACAAAGCGTCTCCCCGCACGACAGGCGTCTCGTTAACAATGCGTAGGCTGAGAGGCAACAATGAGGCCGGACAACCCCGCAATAACGTTTCAAAAAGCTTTTGTGGTGTTGGGACACCTTCACTGGCAAAAAGGTGAACGACCGGGAAAGGAGGAACGTAATTTGCTAAAACTTGCTAGAAGTGACGTAAGCAGCCTCACCGGGCGGCCGTCCCCACAAACCAACATGTCGCAGGCCAAGCCACCCGAATCGAAGTGCAGCGAGGATTGCGCGAACCCTTCGCCCGCGGTCGGGAAAAGGAAATCGTTCTGTGCACCTTGTGTACATCACAAGCGACTACAAGCGTCAACGAAGGTTGTCATCGACAGAAGGGAGTTGCGGGAACCTTAATCGTGTGATGGTTCCGTGCAACGAACGACACATTGTGATCTCGCGAGTGGCGAACGATCCGGCGGTCGCTGGTGCGGCGCAAAACTGGTGAGTGAGCTCTTCTTGAATTCTCTGAGTTATTCTTTTCCAAAAAGTGCCAAAATTGAGTAATTTTGTGTTGATAACCAAGTAGGTTATCAAGACTAGGCTAGCTTTGCAAGATGGCAGTAAAGAATTCGGTGGAAATATTAAAAATGCGTTGTTTGGAACACGTGCTTTTCTTTCGTAATATGAATAGCTTTGGTAAGTGTAAGCACACCACTGTAATATTTGGAGCGCTGATTGACTCTCTGTAGATATGCATTAATAGAAAACATCATAGTTGTGGGTTGATTCGATAAAAGGTTATTAATTTTTATAAGTAAACCTAATTGGTTAAAAGATATTTTGGTCTGGTCAGTATACATAAACGGTAATATTTGTCGCTTTCCATATTAATAAACGCCAGGTCGAGGCCTCTCATTACGTATAAATAATTTTGATTTATTATGTAAACTGAATTAATAAAACAGGAATAACGGAAATCAGCGTTAATTCGTTGTAAATTTAGCGAATTGGGCTAGGGAAATGTGTTTGGTACAGATTTTTAGAACGCATATACGTACTCGTTATGGTGAAAAAATTATTTTGATTGTATAAGTGGTATCCGAGATATTAATCTGGAAGTATAATTGACCCTTCGGTGGATGTGGTGCTTTCATGACAAAAGAGGCGGAAAGGGGCTGACGAGACCAGTGACGAGGAATGCGAAAGGAAGGTGGGGTTGCTTTGCAGAACGTGTTGTGGGGCGCGCGATGTTTGTCTGGATGGGAAGGTTGGTTCACGCTTATTTCTGCAACCCATTTGAGAGCACCGCTCACCGTCGTTGGGCGGAGGGGTATGGTAGTGAAAGAAAAAAAAAAGAAAAGAGGGCACCTTCTTGAGAAACTGGCAGTCTTTTCTGTGTTGATGGGATAGAGAACTATCGCGCTGCTGCATTTTTTTTTCTGTGTTCAGTCCTGCTGCCATGGCTATGAATGCAGTTTTTCTTTCTTTTTTTTGAGGAGGGGGAAAGGGGGGAGTTGAATTTCCCTGACCAAACAGGTAAAACTGTCAAAGTGTTCGCCTTGATATCCCATATCTCTCTGAGAATAAAACACTTCTTTCCGAGACAGTATTGACCTGGACGATGCAACGACGCTGGCCTGTGAACAGAAGAAGGAAAAGAAAATTCCTCGAATCCGGGTGCACACGTCGTGACACCTCGGCGTGCATCACCATCTGTGGCCTCCTGCCGGACGTCTTCACGGACCTGTGTGTTGAGTAAACTGGTCCACCTCCCCTCATTTCTGTCAGTGTACTATACTGATGATGCAATTGGCATAGGTGGCGTAATGCTTGTACTTTTGATTGCTAATTTATTTCGTTAAGTAGGAGTAAACTTTATTTTGTGCTCGATCCTGTTCATTTGGAAGCGATACATGCTCATGCAATAACTATTTTGAAAAATGTTCATTACGATAAGTTTCACGACAGAGCGGGCGCTGCAAATTAAAAAAAGAAATACAAGGCCAACTTCTCTTGAAGACTTTTGCAAAGCAGAATGAAGGTACGTTTTTCTTAAGAACCGGCCGCAAGTATACAAACTGTAAGTGTATAATATGCTGGAAGTAGGACAATATGCACATACTAAAATGCGACTGTAATAATCATGCAGCTATAATATTTTAGGAAATTAGCAAGTTAATCGGGAGAGGTATTCCTGATGCTGTCTTCGAGACTACCAAAGTCGCTCATTTTAGTAAAAAAGAATGCTTTTGAATCTATCAGCAGAAGTAGAGGTATCGATTTAGAAATATATGGCAAATTTTCACCCGTTTTGAACTGTGTCCGCGGCACGGAGGCGTGTTTTTATCATGGGGTGGCTGGCTGACACCGGTGTACATGAGATATGCTTCTTAATATTGAGCGCTCGTCCTGTCTTTTTTGTGTGGTCAGTTTAAGAACCTCGGTGCTCTCATGGACAGGCCGACAGTATGGGATTTAATCAGTACCCGCGGCTTCAGTGTCCTCAGTTTTGTCCTCAGTTTTCGGGCCTCTGGCATGATTTGCAGTTCTCATGTATCATGTTTTTTGATAAATTATGCAGGAAACAATCAGCTGAACCCTTGCGTCGTCAATGAATGTGATGGATGGTCCTTCGGAGATGGTTCCCGGCGGCTACGCTTCCTTCGTTTGTTGTGCATCGTTTTACGGCATTCTGGACTTCATTTACACGTGCTGCGCTTAAAACTTGAGTGTTGCTGATTTCACGTGATCTGTCTTGTTGTGTTTTTTTTGGTGGCTTTTTGTATATTTGTTTCTTGTTGTCTTCTTTTCCCAAATGGTGGGTCATCAGCCACAAACTGCAGCATATTTTGAATAAATCAAGCAATAAGACCTTAAGTGTTCTGTTGAATTTCATCTGCTAGAGCTCTGTGGAAAAAATACACAGTAACTCTGCAGTGTTTGCATGAGAATTCCTTCATCTAAACAATGCCTGACACGATCAGCATAGAATAAACAAACAGCGGAGCAAAGAATTAAAAAAGAATACTCGCGATCCATCGCACTGCAATTCCGTCCGGACGAAGTAAGGACATTCGTAAAATACTCCGGAGATGCCCCGCAGTCCCTCCGGCCAGCCGGAGCAAAATGCCGGTAAAAAGTGCTCCGGCGGCGCCACGCAATCACTCCGGTCGGCCGGAGGGAAATATCAGTGAAAAGTACTCCGGAGGTGCCCCGCAGTCCCTCCTGCCAGCCGGAGCAAAATGCCGGTAAAAAGTGCTCCGGCGCGCCCGGCGCCACACAATCACTCCGGTCGGCCGGAGTGAGATATCAGTGAAAAGTACTCCGGAGGTGCCCCGCAGTCCCTCCGGCCAGCCGGAGCAAAATGCCGGTAAAAAGTGCTCCGGCGGCGCCACGTAATCACTCCGGTCGGCCGGAGGGAAATATCAGTGAAAAGTACTCCGGAGGTGCCCCGCAGTCCCTCCGGCCAGCCGGAGCAAAATGCCGGTAAAAAAGTGCTCCGGCGGCGCCACGCAATCACTCCGGTCGGCCGGAGTGAAATATCAGTGAAAAGTACTCCGGAGGTGCCCCGCAGTCCCTCCGGCCAGCCGGAGCAAAATGCCGGTAAAAAGTGCTCCGGCGGCGCCACGTAATCACTCCGGTCGGCCGGAGGGAAATATCAGTGAAAAGTACTCCGGAGGTGCCCCGCAGTCCCTCCGGCCAGCCGGAGCAAAATACCGGTAAAAAGTGCTCCGGCGGCGCCACGTAATCACTCCGGTCGGCCGGAGGGAAATATCAGTGAAAAGTACTCCGGAGGTGCCCCGCAGTCCCTCCGGCCAGCCGGAGCAAAATGCCGGTAAAAAAGTGCTCCGGCGGCGCCACGCAATCACTCCGGTCGGCCGGAGGGAAATATCAGTGAAAAGTACTCCTGCTGTGCCACGCAATTGCTCCGGTCAGCCGGAGTAAGAACTTTGCTCCGGAGGTCCGAAGGAAAAATTACTCCCAACAGGGGGGTCGCTAGAGGGACAGGCATTTTACTCCCACCTGGGAGTAATTTTCTTTACAGTGTATACACGCGGCGTACGCAAACACGCGTACATACAGACACATACTAAGAACGAAGGGAATGCTCAGGGCGAAATACAATAATAAAACTTAAGTAGGTGCGAAGGGTCTGATCAGCCAGCCTATCAATCGTTACCCCTATCGTGACCACTGGACACCCTCGGCGACAATAGAAACACGGCCGGCCGGATACTTGCACCTCGCAATGTGCATACAGCGAAAACTGAAAGAAGATGTTAAACATGAGCTTCGCTGCGAAAAGCAAACAGTACAACAATTGTGTATCTGGTACTGACCAAGGGGCGACATGTATAGTTCTATTCTTGAAATCAAAAGGCTGCGCGAATATAAGACACGTTCACAAGCGAGGCCACATGTACAGCCGCCCATTTGTTTAACCTGAACGTACGAGCGTCGACCGCACAGTCGATAAGCGGCGCATAACGGAGCACATCGGATAGACCGCTAACAATTACATCGGTGCTATACAGGTTGGCGATGCAGGCAGTCAAATTAAAAATAGAAACGTGGGTAGAGCGAAATGATATTTTGGAAGAACTTCAGAATCGATTCCGTATCGACAGGCGGTTAGACGATAACCTGTTGGTTGTTACGTGTAAAGGAATATCTAAAATAGAAAACAGGCCCTTATACGTAGCTTATCTAGACATCACTGGGGCGTATGACAACGTTAATCAGGAAATTTTGTGGGATATATTGAAGGAAGTGGGCATAGGGGACGACTGTATATAGCTTTTGAGTCAGATATACCCAGAAAATGAAGTTTGTGTAGAATGGGAAGGAATAAGTAGCAATGAAAGCGTTGAAATTAGCAAGGGACTGAGACAAGGATGTCCTTTGTCCCCGCTGTTATTCATGCTGTGCATGGTGAGGATGGAAAAAGCGCTAGAAGGTGGCAACATTGGATATAATCTGTCGCACTAACAGGTCGGCGCGATGGTTGAGCAGAAGCTTCCAGGTCTATTTTATGCTGATGATATTGTCTTATTTGCGGACAGTCAAGATGATATACAGCGGCTGGCAGATATATGCGGAAGGGAAGGCGAGGCTCTAGGACTAGGATTTAGTGCAACAAAATCAGGATTGATGGTATTCAATGATCACGAAGATCATGCGGTCTTAATACAGGGCCAACAAATACCGATGGTAAGCAAGTACAAGTACCTCGGAGTATGGGTAAATGAGGGGGGATAGATATATGGAGGTACAAGAGGAAGCATAGGGAGCAAAGGGAAAGAGAAATGCTGCAATTATGAAGCACAGAGCTTTATGGGGATACAATAGGTACGAGGTGCTTTGGGGGGGGTGTGGAAAGGTCTGATGGCTCCGGGGCATACATTTGGGAACTCAGTGGTGTGCATGAAGTCAGAGGTGCAATGAGGAATGGATGTAAATCAAAGGACTGTGGGACGCCTCGCGTTGGGCGCTCACGGGAAGATGACAAATGAGGCTGTAAAGGGTGATATGGGATGGACATGCTTGAAGATTTGAAGAGAGGCTGAGGAAAATGAAGGAGAGTAGATGGGCGGAGAAGGTTTTCAGGTATTTGTATAGAAAAAACCGGCAGATCCCACGCACTGTGGGAATCGATATAATGCGCAGCAGCCAGCAAGGAGCAAATCATGCTGTACAACATATGCATGTCCATATTTACATGCTAGGACCTGTCATTTGTGTTCGTCATAGAGTTACGTCGCGCAATACAAATTTTGGCGTATATCAACCTAGCGAACTGGACGCAAGCGCACCATGAGCGTGGAATGTAAATGGCTTTGTAGATGGCATGCATGCCAAGATTTTCATGTTACCTCGAATCGCAACATGACGCGAGACCAATCTGCCTTCGTTTCGCACGCGTTCGTATTCTCGCGCTCTGCGCTTCGTGCAGACGCCATCCGCGTTCCAGCGTTTAAATTGACGGACACTTTGTCGATTCCAATGTGTGCTTTTTGAACGCCTGTGCCCACTGAGACGGGGTCGGTAAGAATGGAACGTGATGCGCACGTCTCCTTCCTTGCATGATAAGAGACGCTGGGCCCAGCGACGCTACGCAAGCAAAGCGCGAGCGCTGTTGAGTCCAACGCGACCGGCGTCCGTTTGCGTGCCCCGGCGCCCACCTGGCACGGTGGTGCCAAGGCACGCCTGGAGGGACGGACGGACGACCGGACGGATGTGAGCATGAGCCATTACAGGCTTTCGCCTTAAAAATTTCGTGTATATCAAGCTGGTGAAACGGCCACGAGAGTGTCATGAGCGTGGCATGCAAGTCATGTTGCACATGACATGTCATGATTTGCATATTACCACTCGTCATTTATGCTCGTCATACATTCACGTCCCTCAATACCAAATTTGGTGTATATCAAGCTAGCGAAACGGCCCCGAGACTGTCATGAGCATGGCATGCAAGTCATGTTGCACATGACATGTCATGATTTCCATATTACCACTTGGCATTTATGTTCGTCCTACAGTCACGTCACGCAATACCAGATTTGGTGTATATCAAGCGAGCGAAACGGCCGTCAGCGCGCCATGAGCGTGGCATGTAAATCATGTTGTACATGACATGCAGGTAATGATTTCCGTATTACCACCTGTCATTTATGTTGGTCATGCAGAAGTATCCCATCGTACTAATTTTTGGATATATCAAATTAAGAGAACGGCCTCAGGAACACTATGGCCATGGCGTGTAAATGATACTTTTCATGACAAGTTAGTCATGATTTTCATAATATGACCAGTCAATCATATTTGTCATACAGTCATGTTATGCCATACCATATTTGGTATAAATCCCATTAACGACATGGCCAGGAGAGCACAAAGTCGTAGGCGGCGAGATAGATACGCTCAATTTCGCCGAAGTTCGCTAAGAAATTCTTCGCATTTAAAAGCGTTGGCACGCAATGGAGCAAAAGAACTAGGAGGCTCACCAGTAAATATACGGCTAGCAGTGCGGGCGATATGGCAACAAGGAGCATTAAGCGGAAGGTCAGAGAGGCGGAGAGGACTTATTAGATGTGAAGCATCTTATGGCGGAGCTTAATCCGGTGTGCGGCGTGACATCCCTTACTGCGCATGCGCAAACCCTTAAAAAATAAATAAATAACCTCCTTTCCCCCCTTTCTCTCCCCGAGGCATCCCTCCCCGCGGCAACCACACCCTCACTGTGCATGCGCCTCCCCTCTCCCCTCCTACGCTCTCCCCTCTAGGTATCCCTGCCCGCGGCGTCCACACTCCCACTGCGCATGCGCGTCCCTCTCTCTCTCCTCTCCTACGCTTCGCTTTCCCCTCTCTCCTCTAGGCATCTCTGCCCGCGGCGTCCACACTCCCACTGCGCATGCGCGTCCCCTCCTCTCTCTTCTCTCCTACGCTCCCCCCTCTCTCGCCTCGCGACGCCGACGCAGGCAGCGTCTGCTAGCGAGTTTCTTGGTTGAAAAAACCGACTGCTCGCGCTGCACAACCGTTCACTGGCCACTCGGTATATGTGGCAATGGATTTCGACCTGCAAGGTGGTGCCGGTGGGAGATTTCTCCTGTGCGTTGTTGAACAATAAAAATTCGCAGCGTGCGCGTTAACTAAAAGCGGACTGCGGGTCTCTGTGTCCAGTCGGAGTCTTCTTTCTCTCATTGCCCATTAGCAGCGATTGACATGTTCCAGTAGGAAACACCGCTCCATCACTGTGTGCTTTGCGCCTCCCCAGTTTTCTCTCCTGCGCAACGCTGCGATGAGCGCCAGCGTCAACGCCGCCGCCAGTGTAAGCGTTAGCGCCCGCTGCTTCGCATCTACACATGGTTCCCTTCAGCGGGAGATGGTGTAATTTTTGGATGACAGCGATGGAAAAGAAGCCGGCTCTCAGTAACTACCGAAAGGGGAAAAACGAAATAAGGAGGGAAATGTTTTATGATAATTCAAGGGGAAGTGCTTTACTGTTTGAAGCAAGGTCGGGTTGCGTTAGAACGCGTAGTTATAAAGCGAGATTCAGTAACGAAGAAGAACAATGTACATGCTGTGGGGAAACTAAGGGAACGATGGAATATGTACTGATTGAATGTGGCAATATCCACCCAGGTATACGTGTGGGCACAAGTCTACATGAAGGCTTAGGTTTTAAGGACAACAATGGAAAGCTGGATACGTCCGCGATAGAAATAAGTAAGAGACGGTTAGAGTACTGGTGGGAGAAAAGTAGCGATAAAGGACAAAAAGAAATGAAGGGGAAAAATAGGCTCATTCTGCCTTAAGAGCCCTACTGAAACGTTCCGTATGTACGGAAACCGTAGAGACGGAATTATTGGACTACGGAAAGCCGTATTATGCGGAAATCCGCATTTATGGAAAGCCGTATCATGCGGAAATCATGCGGCAATCCGCATTTTACGGAACGCCGTATAATGCGGAAATCATGCGGTTATCCGCATCTTATGGAAAGCCGTATTAATTATGCGGAAATGAAATCGACGTCCGAATCTGGTGGAAAGCAACTTAACGTGGAGATTGAATGGACATCCACGTCTTGTGTAAAAGGAGTACTGCGTAGAAATTGTCAGAATATCTCTTTCTTGCAGGACAAGGAAATGAAAGATTGGTATCTTTCTAAAACAATCTTGATGCGCGAATCAAATAAGCTTTTAAAGAAAAGAATATGCGAAGAAGCTACTGAATTAACATGCTAGACATCATAAGCTGTGGTCACATTGCAACAAAATAAAGCAGTGTTTTATGTAATACACAGAAAAATTTAATAAAATTGGTAATTTCAAAAACACCTAGCCCTGCTGCAATGACTAAAATTTGTTTTATATGTTCGTACGCTCTAGCTGTGTCAAGAGCCATACCTCAGTGTTGACGGTACTCAAATGAGGTGACCCTGCACAGTCATTTCATGAGTTGTACGTCATCCACAGAATGGTGGCACAAAACATAGCGCAACAACAGCAATTTAGAAACAAAATCTTTATGATTAAATAATAATCACGGCGTTGTGAAGGTGTGGTGTTGTGTTCATCTCTTCAACCCCTTGAGAAGATCGACGAAATGCTGGTTGAGGCTCCGGCACCACTGTGCAACCGGGACGTCACTGCCATGCGCCTTGATGTGTTCTTCACAGGGACCTGAATACATAAATGATGAACAAATATGATGTTAGACACACATGTAATCAGCTTGGTTCACATGATAATAACACGCAGTCTTGGAAGATAAAAGTGCACAAATTAGCTCTGCTGCATGCAAGAAAACGTAATAGCATGCTTATCGCATGGAAACTAACTAGGTGGTTTTTACTGTTTTGAATGGTATAATAAATCCAGTGAAATCTCATTACATAACATCGTGAATTAAATGCTTCTTGTACACTCACCGAAATTTTAAGAATAGCCAGTAAAAGCCCTTAATGTACATTTTATAGTATGTACATGTACATTTACTGCCTTTAAACTTTACAGTTTGTGTGCAGTAATGGCATCTTGAACAACCTTGTAAAATGAAATGCTGCAGCTCATGAAGGCGAAAAATCAGCATGAAAGCAGGCAGGATCGTCTGCTGCGATTAGAAATCTGTGCCAGCCAGACTACTATAGCCCACCCAAACAGAAATAGGGGAGCAAGGTATGTGAGCAGAGTAACTGAAATGAAGTGCCAACAAGAGAGTTAGGTGCATGTCCTATCTGTATAAGTATTAAAGGGCCAGTCAACAGGCTCCGACTTTTTTTTTTACACCCCCCCAAACAAGCTCGCTAATTCATACAGTAGACCGCGGCGATCACGTTTTCCGAATATTACAGCGCTGCGCGCCACGCAGACCCTCCATTTCGAAAAACAATTCCCGTGCTTCTTTCCTACGCCTGACCAATCCTCCTTGTACGCGCAGTGACGCAAAGTCACCGATCGGCAACTTGACGCAGCAGTGAGCTCGTCGATTGGTCCTTTGCCCTACGAAACGGCGCCTTGGCCCTGCGGTGATGCAGTTTCGGCCGCGCAGTACGCATTTTCATTTTTCTGTGCTGTCCTCTGCGTTTTGTAGAGCCCGACTACCGGGAGAAGCGGTATTGCCAGAACGAAAGCCTTCGAGATAAAGAGGTGTCTCGCTACTTTACCACTAGGGGAACGGTGCTCTTCTCATCACGCTGTTTCTCCGCGCCGCTATGACACGTGCTCATGTGGGGGGGGAGGACCTGCTCAGTCGTTGGCTGCGCGCCGATGACGTATCACTGACGTCGTGTCACGTTGCCGAAGTGGGCGGAGTCACGATGACGGGCTACGCCTCCCCCCCTCCCTACGGCGGAGAAGGATGGCGAGGGCGCGCGAATATTTGAAACCAGCTGAAACGGATGTTCTAACCCCTGTAACTTCCTTATTATAGCACGTATTCGCAAAATTCTTGTGGTAGCATGTTCACATAGCAAAAGTGCACATATTTCTCTTGATAACAATTTTTGGACCTCGGGGTTGTTTACTGGCCCTTAAGCCGTAGTACATACAGTGTACTCATCACATTTTAAATACCGATGTTTAAAATAACTGCACTATTAATAATGTAAAAGGTGGTCGAGCCGGTCGAGCGACCACAGAAGTGAGCGGTAATGTTGACTTTTCACGCCACTTGGCCTGGCTTGACTGTTCAGCCGCATGAGCGGTGCAAATGACACGCATAACAAACTTTTGGTTGCTGTGAACAAAAGCATAGCCTTTAAGATCGTAACGAAAAGATGGCTGACGTTTGTTTCCGCTGTTGCATTGGCGTGGTCTCATCATCGTTATTTCTCAGTTCATGGTAGTGGTTGCTGTCGGATTCCTTGAGCAGGCAATGTGGCGCGTGCTTAGTTCTTTGATGCCTACTACAACTGTTGGTGGCAAAAGAATCGCATACGTTGATTAGATTTCTGCGATGATGTGACTTTTAGCTATACAGTTTTATCCATCAACGAGATCATGGCTGAGTGCGCGGCAATGCATGTACCAGTGAAGAAGCCGGATGCTACTAAATTTATTCCAAGGGTATGACACTGCAGGTGCTCGAAAAAGTTTTCGTGTTGCTTGGGCATGAGCACAAGACAATTTTGCACGTTGTTTTTAAGCGCATGCATTGAAGAAAATTCTGCGCCACTCAATATTTTTTCACTTTTACAGCTTTTTAGCTCTTTCATTTCCTAGCTCTCATGTTTATTTCTCACGGTCCCTTCAAAAACATATCAGCGGTGTTCTACTGTACAGGTCATCTAATGTTACTGTAAGAGAAACTACATGGAACAACGCCCTGCTCGAGTACAATGAGAGACTGCAATTTGGAAACTGGACTTGTGGGAAACAAGCTCAAAGTAAAGCAAAGCAAAGGACATCTCGCAACCTAGCTGGCATCGCAGGACAGGAAGTTTAGAGTGTGCGTTACAAGAGAAGAACAAAAAAAATTGGTTAATAGAATTAGTACTACATTCGTAATGTAAGCATAATATGCGCAATATCTGGTTAACCTTAACCAGCATAAGAAGAAAAACTACAACAATGAATATTGTAGCCTGAGATTCAAGACCATAAAATGCAGCGAAGGACATTCTGTGAAACAAGACATTTGAAATTGCTACGATAAAAAATTGTTTACTTCTATATTTTTTGCCAGTCTCTGCCATAAAACTGACGTGAGCTTACAAAGACCACTACATGCAGAAGTTTCAATGATCTATTGTGTATATCAGATAAAGAAAGTGTGTCCATAAAAAATCATTGCTCTGTCGCTTCCTGGCCTGTTATACCACAATACGGCACTTGAAATGCCGTGAAATTGTGTAACTATCTTGTGCCATGCACACTAACCAGACTGCCACTGCAGTGCACAACACTGTCACAGAATAGTGCGAGAAACATGACGACTGCAAAACGACCGTCCACCCTAATTTTTTGCTGTAGATGTTTAAAATGGTCATACTCACCCAACCGAGGTGCTTATGATAACAAGCCCAAGCCCACATGTACGGCCTCCCGTAAGTAAAACTGCAGCATTTAATCTATGGCGAGCTTCTTGAGACTCACGTCAGGAACAAAACTCAAGCATAATGCAAAATATTGGCAGCACTCAGCTCTAGAAAAAACTAACACAGCTAATATTCCCTGATGCATCTGTGCATTTACCGAGGTGATAAAGCTACAGTAATCTGCGGCGGTAGCCACAACGACTTTTGCAACTTCTGAAAACCACTTGGGGCCACTAACAGGACCAGTGCAAAAGTTGACACTACCTGGCTAAAGAAATGTCCACGCTTGCACCCCTATTCCTTCTAGCCACCCCGGCTGAATTTGACGCATTATTTCTTCACTTGTGGCAGGACAAAAACATAACTACTGAAGCACTCACACTGGAGAGCGTGAAGTTCCCCTCTGGGCGTGGTCGCCTTCTTCCTCTGTGATGAAACAGCAGCATAGTACACTGGTAATGCACTGCCCGGCGCTGGTTTTCAATGCCCGCCAGTGCCTTCCTGTGTGTCACAGGGAGCTTGGGGGTCTTTGGTCTTTTCTGGAGCCTACTGCCGCTTCTGGTTTTCCACTTAAGGATCAACCTGCGCAACGTCGTAGATGAGGTCTATTAGAATTGTACATTACGATATCCCAATTTCCGCATTGGAAGCAAACACACATTTTTCTCGTGGCACATTGAGGCATCCCTTCTTAAAGGAGCACTGACACAAAATTTCGAAGGCGAGATAATGAGTGAAATAGATGTATGTGGAGGCATAGACAACGCCTATGAAATATCAAGGGCAAATATAGCCTAGAACATATTTAAAATCAATTTCAAAGTGCATGCCGCACGACTGAGCGAGATGTGAGCCCCTCGCGACGCCGACATCAACGCGGTAGCAATGTAAACAAACTACGTCACGATTTTGTGTTGGCTGGTTGTTGGTTGTGCCCTTGCGCTACCTGCGATTTCTTCCTCCGTGCCTGACGTAGGCGGCTCCCGCTCTCGCGCGCGCCGCCTACGTCACAGTTCTGCGTGGTCACGTGGCCAGCTGCGTTTATCATGCTACCAGAACTGCTCCCGACTAGCTCGGTGCTCTTTGAAACCGAAACTGCGACTGGGCGCTCTAAAAACGTCCGTAAATAACTAACCGTCGCGCACTCGCGCAAACAAGGTTTCCAGCCGTGATAAGTCGGTCGTAAGCTACCTATTGCAAAAAAAAAAAAAAAAACAAGGTGCAAAATTTTTGTGTCAGTGCTCCTTTAAACTTAAGGCAAACTTTATTTACAATCCATCTGAAGCTGAACTTGACTTTGAAGTTGCAAGTTTATTATGTACTCTATAAAAAAAAAGGTCATCCCAGAATAACCACAACTCCAGTTGCACAGGGAAACAACATTAGCTGGATGTCTGGGCAGCTTCTTTAATAGAATGGCTTACACTGACACTGATGGTGCAAATATACTGAAAAATATGCAGAGATTTCCTGATGAGTTTCATGCAGCGCTCACATGTAGGACAATGGATGGAAACAGGTCACAAGACGACGTCCGTTGAAGCACACGAGACACTGTCTGTTGTCCTACTCAAGAGCAGTGCACGAAATTCATCATCAGCACCAACCAACCTGCTCAGTTCACAATCTTGATAAAGATTTACTCATTAAAGTGACCGACAACTGGCCAGAATGTGTGAGTAGATCTAGGTGGAAATAAAAAGACCGTGAACTGCAGTGCATCCGTGCGTTGAAAGGTCCTAAAAATCAGTCTGTCACGCAGCCTAGTAGAAGAGATCCGATGCTGCACTATGCAGTCCTTATATGTACAGTACATATTCTGATGCTTTTATGTGCACCATAATTACTGCTCAGAATTACAGTATATAACTATACTATTACCCATCCCCACTGTATTCTGTGCTGCTTACGAGCAGGAGGAGTTGACACCAAAGAGCAGCGCTGCTGTCGTAGCAAACTGTGGGACATATCGAGCTGCTGCCCATGCATGCAACATGCATGCATGCAACATGCATGCATGCGCAGCAAACTGCAGCGCACAAACATGTAATGCTGTCATGCTCACCTCCCGCTGTTTGCACCCTGTGTTATGTGACACAACTTCCTAGCAGCCGGAGATCCAAAAAATTCTGAACATGCTTCACGGCACTTTTTGTGTTACCATTCCATGTTTTCATTAAGGTCATGTCAAACAAAAAGAAACGAGCCCTAAAAGTTCCCTTGATTCAATCATGGTAAGACACTCCGAACAGTAAGCTTTCCATTGCACTAAAGAAAACAGCTACCATAAAAATTTATTGTCGGTCACTTTGATTTATGCTTTGAGCCATGTTAATATGTTAAACGGGTGTCCTGCTTAACACAATCTGGTCTATATGAACTGTGAAACAGGGCACTATACGCTGGACGACACACGCAGAGCTTGAGCCAAATATTCCTAAACTGATCCTAGCTTTCTGTTAAACATCCTTGTGCACTAGAACAACACATCTCGAGCTAGTTGGTTGATCATACTGAGGCGAAAACAGCGCGCACTTGACCGACAGAGGGAACAGCGCCTGTACCCTGTGCTCCCTCTCTCAGTCCTCGTCAAGAGTGCCCTGTTTTCGCCTCATCCTTATGCAATTTTCATTTTATAGCCTTGCTCGCTGCATGTTCTTCATGCCATTAAAGCCTGTGATGTCTAGCCCATGTAATGTTGTATGAAAATGGAATTCAAGATTGCTAAATTCGAAGTTAACGAAGTAATAATAATATCTGGGGTTTTACGTCCCAAAACCACGATATGATTATGAGAGACGCCGTAGTGGAGGGCTCCGGAAATTTTGACCATCTGGTGTTCTTTAACGTGCGCTGACATCGCACAGCACACGGGGCTCTACCATTTCGCCTCCATCGAAATGCGACCGCCGCGGCCGGGATCGAACCCGCGACCTTCGGGTCAGCAGCCGAGCACCGTAGCCACTGTTCCACCGAGGCGGACAAGTTAACGAAGTGCATCCAGCACCACTTTCTGTAGCCATTCCTCTGGCAAGTGGCAGAAAGACCGATTCTTCAAAACATATCTTACTTGCATGCGCTACAAGAAAGAGCCAACTCTGACACTGTCACACTGGTGCATTCTGTTAGCCGCTTCGATTATGAGGTATCTTTTGTAACAAACAACAGAAAATATAAGTCGCATGAGGCGACACGTGGTGTGCCCTCCCTTCCACCTACACACACGTACACAAACACACAAGCAAAACAACTTATTAAAAAGGAACCGAGTCACACACAGTTAAGAGGAAGGGAACTGAGTGTTGCAGAGTGATGAGTGGGCTGAGAAAGGATATGCTATTGATACTTCTTTTGACCATCGAGTAATGCAACGACTTTAAAAGAGCAAAAGCTGTTTGTTCCCACATAGTAAGTACAGCAAGAATGTTTACTTGGAGTGAAACCAAAAACTTGTACACACACTGTTACCATGCTTTTGAAATCAGACACATGAGACATGTAAGTTTATGCAGCCTGTAATATTAAGTACTATTATTTTTGTCACATTATGCATTAATCAAGCACGTCACCGAGTGTGTTCACGTCTACCAAGATATATTTTAAACATACACCAGCTGAATAGTCAACAAAGTTTTTAGAGCATTTATAAATTTATCCAAATCAACTTACGTCGACTAGGCAGGTACACTATTCGCCTAAAAGCAAGAGGTATAAAGTGATTCCTACGTTACACCTATTTTCAGCAATACAGGGCAAAGTGACAACAGTTTGTTTAAAAACCCCTCTGATTATAACATGGAAGAAAGCACTCTACCGGACTATCTTACACTGCTTATAATGTCGTGACCACTAGATGATGTCTCATAAGCAGGGTATCTCCTCTCATGCAAGGGACAATCGCTCAGCCTTCCGAGTTTTCTGTGGAACTTTTCTAAATTTCACATGTCGTTATGACTGATTTATTGTGAACAGATTCTGCTTGCACAGCAAAACTTAATTCTTACAGTAATTGCAATAAAGGGCCCCTAAACCACCTCCAATAATTTTGCAACATTGCAAGTGAATGCGTGCATCGAGTTCAGAATACTGTCATAGTCAACAATGCCAAGTGCGGCAGCACTATGAGCCACGAGGGCCCCACAAGTTCCTAGAAACAATCTTTCCTACTCTCCGAGCCTTTCAGCAGTGTTCGGCCCCTCAGTGCTCACCTTAAGTCAACGTTTACATCTGCTCGTCATTCACAATACCTGTTTGTGTGCTGGCCGCTCTTCCTCGCACGGTGAGGAGGAGCACTCGGCCAGAAGAGACAAGCCAACGAATGGAGCATAGCGAACAAAAGAGCGAAACCAGCGAGGGCCTGTTTTGTATCATCAAACGTGTGTAACACTACTATTACGGCAGCGTATAGAAAAATTCTCACGGCTATGTGTTAGTTGTACACTCGTCCACAGCTGCAACACCGTGACTAAATTTCGACCTCGTGGTGGTTTAGGATCCCTTTACAGTGGCAAGCTTGAGACATTTGCATTTGTTTGGCACATGATATGGCACAGTGATATGTGATATGGTAATCCCATTTTGAATGTATGTCATGTCTTTATTCTATATGTGGCCACAGGTAACATGGCACAGCCCATGCAGACGTGACCACCTGCTTCGATCTGAACTTCTGCTTGCTACTTGCACACTACCATCACAGCTACAAGTAAACGGTGAAATCAGCTATAGCTATGTGCCAGCTTATGCTGAGGACAAAGCATCAAGGGTGTTTTGTCATTATTGAAATCAGTTATTTGTTTAGCAACACTTGCTAAAATACATTGCTGTCAAAGCATCAGGATGCAAACATAAAGCAAACAGAAGTGCCAATTTAAAAATTACAGGCCACACAGTGAACAATGAGAACTTGCTAAATTCGAGGTGGAAGGCATGCGCTTCAAGAGGTGCTGCCATCTTTACTTTTCCCTGCACTGCAACCCGCTTGCTTTACTCACCCAACACATCTGTAGCGATGCCATGAAAACACCAAGCAGCTGATGCGGCGTGGATGAATATTGTCACGTGGTTGTGACGTCGACGAAGGCAGCAGGCGACGTGTCCAAAATGAAACTGTTTATTAGGCCGAACTTGTGGCCGTTAAACAGAGTAGGATTACAGCAATACACGCTGGCACTGATAGCGGCGAACTGAGCGTCGGCCGGCGATCAACTGGACATCGTTGGAGCGCGCCGGCTTTTATGAATCCCGCGTCGAACATTCTAGCCCTATCACTGGTCATCGCGCACGCTCTGGAATAATCTCGAGTGGTCGCGTCTTGCGCGCAATCTTAACAAAACGATCTACAATAATCGCGAAGGTTGTAGAACAATAAGGCGCGGTTTGAGTTGAGCTTTGCTGACGGTCTTTGTGGGCGAAAACCGAATACAACAAAAGTGAAAATAGGAATAGCGCGTGGCAATGCCCCCCCTCTGAAAAGGCATCGTCCCGATGCTTAAAACAGAACACGGGGGAAAAAATGCTTGTAACAATAATAACAACAATAAAGCAAGAAAGTACAATAAACAATAAGCACAAGCAATAAAGTACAATAATAAAGCAAACGTACAGTCCTCAGATTCCCTAACGCGCGTAATATGGCTTGAGGCGCACGACATGGACGACTTCAGGTCGCGCACGGCGCCGCTGAGAGTTCGTAATGCCGTCAGGGACAACCTCGTAGTCGAGTGTGCCGAGACGTCGAAGTACCCTGTACGGTCCGAAGTATCGTCGAAGAAGTTTTTCACTAAGTCCGCGTCGTCGTATCGGCGTCCACACCCAAACGCGGTCGCCGGGCTGGTATTCCACGAACCGTCGTCGAAGATTGTACCGGCGGCTGTCAGTCGTCTGCTGATTCTTGATCCGCAGGCGGGCGAGCTGTCGTGCTTCTTCGGCGCGCTGTAGGTAGGCGGTCACGTCGATGTTTTCCTCGTCGGTCACGTTCGGTAACATGGCGTCGAGCGTCGTTGCCGGGCTCCGTCCGTAGACCAACTTGTATGGCGTCATCTGCGTCGTTTCTTGCACGGCCGTGTTGTATGCGAATGTCACGTACGGAAGGATCGCGTCCCACGTCTTGTGTTCGACGTCGACGTACATGGCCAGCATGTCGGCGATGGTCTTATTTAGACGCTCGGTCAGACCGTTGGTCTGTGGGTGGTAGGCAGTGGTCCGGCGGTGACTTGTTTGGCTGTACCTCAGGATCGCCTGAGTTAGGTCCGCAGTAAAGGCCGTACCTCTGTCAGTAATGAGGACCTCTGGGGCGCCATGACGCAGTACGATGTTCTCGACGAAGAACTTTGCTACCTCAGCGGCACTGCCCTTGGGCAGGGCCCTTGTCTCGGCGTAGCGGGTGAGGTAGTCAGTAGCTACGACGATCCATTTGTTTCCGGAGTTCGACGCCGGGAACGGCCCCAGTAAGTCCATGCCAATTTGCTGGAACGGCCGGCGAGGTGGCTCGATGGGCTGCAGAAGTCCGGCTGGCCTAGTCGGTGGTGTCTTCCGTCGCTGACAATCTCGGCAAGTCCTCACGTAGTGGGTGACGTCGGCAGTGAGGTGAGGCCAGTAGTACTTTTCTTGTATCCTTGCCAGCGTACGGGAAAATCCAAGGTGTCCAGCCGTCGGGTCGTCATGCAAAGCATGCAGAACTTCTGGACGTAATGACGAAGGTACTACGAGGAGGGAGTCGGCCCGAAGTGACGAGAAGTTTTTCTTTAGGAGAACGCCGTTGCGCATGAAAAACGACTCCAGTCCTCGTCTGAATACCTTTGGAGCCACGGTGGTTTTGCCCTCGAGGTATTTCATAAGGCCCTTGAGTTCCGGATCGGCGCGCTGTCGCTCGGCGAAGTCGTCGGCACTTATGGTTCCCAGGAAGCCGTCATCATCCTGGTCGTCCAGCGGCGGTGGGTCGACGGGGGGCACGAGACAGGCAGTCGGCGTCGGAGTGTTTCCTTCCGGACTTGTACACGACGGTAATGTCGAATTCTTGAAGTCTTAGGCTCCACCGTGCGAGGCGACCTGAAGGGTCCTTCAAGTTAGCTAGCCAACACAAGGCGTGGTGGTCGCTTACAACTTTGAAAGGCCTGCCGTAGAGGTAGGGGCGAAACTTGGATGTTGCCCAGATGATTGCAAGGCACTCCTTTTCTGTTGTAGAATAGTTGGCTTCCGCCTTGGATAGCGACCGGCTAGCATAACTGATGACCCTTTCCAGTCCATCAGACCTCTGCACAAGCACGGCGCCGAGTCCGACACTGCTAGCGTCGGT
The DNA here is from genome assembly GCA_030522465.1 of Rhipicephalus appendiculatus. NCBI lineage: Eukaryota > Metazoa > Arthropoda > Arachnida > Ixodida > Ixodidae > Rhipicephalus > Rhipicephalus appendiculatus. Next base: position 20,388 of record JALIZH010032494.1, read on the forward strand.
ATGTACTTCTGTTTCGGCGTATTCGTCGAAATGCGCAAGTATCGGAGGCGTCTGTAGGCGTCGTTTAAGTTCTTCAAATGATTCGACTTGCGCAGTTTCCCACTTGAATTCCACGTCGGCTTTCGTGAGGTGAGTTAGTGGCTCGGCGATGCGCGAAAATTCCTTGACGAAGCGTCGATAATAGGCGCACAAGCCAAGAAATCGGCGTACGGCTTTCTTGTCGGTGGGCGGCGGGAAGGCAGCGATGGTAGCTGTTTTCCGTGGGTCGGGGCGAACTCCAGACTTGCTGATGACGTGACCCAAGAACAGAAGTTCCTCGTATGCGAAGCGGCACTTTTCTGGCTTAAGGGTGAGTCCGGAGGCCTTGATTGCTTGAAGTACAGCTTCAAGGCGCCGGAGGTGTTCGTCGAAGCTTGAGGCAAACACAACGACGTCGTCCAAGTACACGAGGCACGTCTGCCACTTTAAGCCAGCCAGTACTGTATCCATGACACGTTGGAAAGTTGCAGGTGCCGAGCAAAGGCCAAAGGGCATGACCTTGAACTCGAAGAGGCCGTCCGGTGTTATAAAGGCAGTCTTCTCTCGGTCTCTCTCGTCGACCTCGATTTGCCAATAGCCGGTCTTCAGATCCATCGACGAAAAATACTTCGCGTTGTGGAGTCGGTCCATGGCGTCGTCTATACGTGGGAGAGGATACACGTCCTTCTTCGTGATTTTGTTCAGGCGGCGATAATCGACGCAGAAGCGTAGAGTTCCGTCCTTCTTCTTCACTAAAACCACGGGTGACGCCCACGGACTCTTGGACGGCTGAATGATGTCGTCGCGAAGCATTTCGTCGACTTGTTTCTTCACGGCCTCGCGTTCGCGCGTCGAAACTCGGTACGGGCTCTGTCGAACTGGTCGGGCACTTTCTTCTGTTATGATGCGATGTTTAGCGACTGGGGTCTGTCGAATTCTTGACGACGCCGAGAAGCAGTCCTTGAATTGCAGTAGCAGGGCTTTGAGCTGGTCGTGCTTGAGCTTCGGAAGGCTCGGGTTAACGTCGAAATCTGGTTCGGGACCTCGATTTGTCGAAGCAGGTTCGGCAGCATCGTAGAGGGCGAAAGCATTGCTGGCGACGACGCATTCGTCGATGTAGGCGATCGTCGTACCAATGTTGAGGTGCCTATATTCGTGGCTGAAGTTTGTCAGCACTACCTTTGCTTTCCCTTCACGCAACTCGGCGATGCCTCTTGCGACGCAAATCTGACGGTTCAGGAGTAGGTGCTGATCGCCCTCGATGACGCCTTCAAGGTTTGCGGGATTTTCGGTGCCGACGGAAATAATGACGCTGGAGAGCGGCGGAACGGTCACCTGCTCCCCCATCACATTCAATGGATGGTTCCTTGGCGTCGCGTGGGGCGGGAGCGCTTTTTCCGAGGTCAGTGTTATCGACTCAGACCTCAGGTCGATGACGGCACCGTGGTCACTTAGGAAGTCCATTCCAAGTATCACATCCCTTGAGCAGTGTTGCAGGATAACAAAGCTCGCAGGATAAGTCCGGTCATTGATGGTGACTCTCGCCGTGCAGACTCCAATTGGCGTTATCAGGTGACCTCCAGCTGTCCGGATTTCGGGTCCACTCCAAGCGGTCTTTACTTTCTTCAGCTTGGCGGCGAATGGTCCACTGACGACGGAATAGTCGGCACCAGTGTCGACGAGAGCGGTGACGTTGTGACCGTCGATGAGAACGTCGAGGTCGCTAGTCCGTCGCCTTGCGTTGCGGTTAGCTCGCGGTGTCGGATCACGGCTGCGTCTATTTGTTGCACTGCTTCCATCATGCTGCGTCGTCAGGTCTAGCTCGGTCCGCGAGGTTTCGTCGGCAGTGCTCTGTCTGCTTCGCGTCGTGTTCAGCAGGTTTCGTCGCGTCGTCGTCGTCGGCGTCGGCGGAGGATCTTCGGTAGTTCGACGTACAGCAACCGCACCTCCATCGGTTGCTGCCCTTAGTTTTCCGGGTAAGGGCTAGGTGACCGGCCCCGGTTTGGGCCAGTGTACTGCCGGCGGTGCGGTGACATGTAGCGGCCGGGCGACGGTGAGCGGGAAGGTCGTCGGGGCGTCCACTGAGCTCCGGCGAGGTAGTCGGCGATGTCTTGCGGTCGTTCACCCCGCTGTGGACGAGGCGCGTCGACGGCGAAACCGCGTAGGCCCATCTGGCGGTACTGGCAACGGCGGTAGGTGTGGCCAGCTTCTCCGCAGTGGTAGCACAGGGGGGCGGTGGTCAGGGGGCGCGCCAAACGTCGGTCTTCCTCGGAGCGGAACGCTGGCCGGTGGGTGGACGGTATGGCGTCGGTGGCGGTGGCGGCGGCGGCGTCTGGCGGCGGAACTGCGGCGGTGCGAAGCCTTCACGTGGGCGTGGTGGTGGAGCGTTACGACGCGCTGCAGCAGCGTAGCTCATAGCCTGCGGTTGCTGCTCTGTTAGCTGAGGAACGCCCAGAGATTGCTGGATCTCCTGGCGCACGACGTCAGCGAGAGAATCCACTTGAGGTTGGGAGGATGGCAACAGCTTACGCAGCTCTTCCCTAACTATGGCCCTGATGGTCTCGCGCAGGTCGTCGGATTGCAGCGCGTGACTCTCTCCGTAGGTCGTTAAGGGAATCCGCCGGTTGTACTGCGTCGTACGCATTTCAAGGGCCTTCTCGATCGTCGTGGCCTCTGAGACGAATTCCATGACCGTCTTCGGTGGGTTGCGAACAAGGCCGGCAAATAGTTCCTGCTTGATACCCCGCATCAGGAAGCGGATTTTCTTCTCCTCGGGCATAGCGGGGTCTGCATGACGGAACAGGCGAGTCATTTCTTCAGTGTACATTCCGATATTCTCGTTGGGGAGCTGTACACGGGTTTCCAAAAGTGTTTCAGCCCTTTCTTTCCGGACGATGTTAGTGAAGGTGTTCTTAAATCCGGAGCGGAAGAGGTCCCACGATGTTAGCGAGGACTCTCGATTCTCATACCAGGTCCTTGCGCCGTCTTGAAGGGCGAAGTAGACGTGGCGGAGCTTCTCGTCGCAGTCCCAGTTGTTGAACGTGGCGACCCGCTCGTATTCCTCCAGCCAGCTTTCTGGATCCTCACATGGTGAACCGCGAAAAGTCGGCGGCTCCTTCGGCTGCCGGAGCAGGACGGGCGCAGGTGGCACAGGGGCTGTCATCGTCGCTGCGGTTGAGGTCGAAGTCTTGGTTTTCCTGGTGTTTTCCGGCAGGAGTCCGTGCTCTGGCTGCAAGCCTTGCAGCCTGCGACTAGCTCGTTGCTGCACGGGGGCTTCGGTGTCTTCTCCGCGCTGTGGGCTGGGTTCACGGCTTGACGGGGGGCGTCCGGAACATGAAGGAACAGCACCTCCACCAGATGTCACGTGGTTGTGACGTCGACGAAGGCAGCAGGCGACGTGTCCAAAATGAAACTGTTTATTAGGCCGAACTTGTGGCCGTTAAACAGAGTAGGATTACAGCAATACACGCTGGCACTGATAGCGGCGAACTGAGCGTCGGCCGGCGATCAACTGGACATCGTTGGAGCGCGCCGGCCTTTATGAATCCCGCGTCGAACATTCTAGCCCTATCACTGGTCATCGCGCACGCTCTGGAATAATCTCGAGTGGTCGCGTCTTGCGCGCAATCTTAACAAAACGATCTACAATAATCGCGAAGGTTGTAGAACAATAAGGCGCGGTTTGAGTTGAGCTTTGCTGACGGTCTTTGTGGGCGAAAACCGAATACAACAAAAGTGAAAATAGGAATAGCGCGTGGCAATATCCACGCTAGGGATTTCCGCCATTCATATTGGCTGAACAGCCGTGAAGCCTCCACAGTGCTGCAACCAATTTGTGAGACGAATATAGTTTACCCGGTGTTTTTGAGTCACAGATATACATACAAAACACAGAACCATTCTATAGGAAGCTTGCACGAACGACAGCGACGGGGTAGACGGCCATGTAGTTGTCATGGCCAGATGAGTCGGCGATTGGGGAAGCACGTGCAGCAGGAGCTTTTGCTTGAATGGTGCTGACACGATGGTGCTGTGTGCAGTTGTGGTCTGTAGTAGTTGCACGCAAAGTAAGGCAAAGAAGTTACAGTCGAAGAAAAATGGTTGCAGCACCTTCAAGATGTCAAAGGTGCTCCTCAACGGGCGCAACAAGATGAAGGAACTATCAGAGCAGTGCTGGCGTGGATGGCTCTCACGCATGGGCAACCCCAACAACCATCACGTCTGTCCTAACCGCTTCCTTTCAGGTAGGGAAACCATGCTTGGTTTCGGAGTTACTCTGTTTTGTCCACTTACTCGCGAAACTGCTGCGACTTCGTGGGGATGTTGTGTCTCCACATGCAAGGTCTCTTTTTAACGTGGCCTTCACTGTTTGTGCAAGTGGGTCACTGAATGGTAGAATTAAAACAATGATAAAATTATTATCTACCGGGAGTTAGAGCATCCTTACAAGCTTGCTTATGCCAGGACCAGGACACTATAGGCCACTACTTTACTGTTAAGCTCGTGTACCAAGCCACTTCTGACACTGTTGTGGCCTTGAGCCGTATTTGACTTCACTGCTGCTGCATGGCAAAACTCGTCCAAAAGCCAACAATTCGCTAATGACCGATGCGTCTATGTGTAGCCACAAGTCCACCTACATGATGCAGTTGGCTGCATGAAGCGCAAACTGGTCAGCACAGATGTCTTTTTTTTCTTTTTTTGTATCGCTAACAGTCCTTCCAGAAGAGCTTTGCTGCATACAGTCATTACACGAAAGATAAAAAAACTTCATATACCTCAGATTTTGCTGATAATTTTGTATAGCATGCCGATATGATCGAATAGCACGAAATCACAATTCGTTTTCAAATAAAAAATTATTTTAATGAAAAATTCACAAGCATCGCCAGGTGACTACAGTGTGTGTTTTTGTAAATGCACGACCATGCTAACAGCCATGCAAGCTAAATATTACAAATATCTTTCTTCTTTGCACAAATAGAAGTAAAAGGAGAAATAGCTCGTAAGATATTCTCGATTTTTGAGCAGTTCTTTCCTGAAAAGGCCTTGTCTTTTATACCAACCTATCAATTCTGGCATAGCACGACATAATAAGAGCTGTATTGAGAGAATACATTCATCGGCATACCACATATATGTTCCATCCCAACCAAGCAGATGAAAGAAAAGGAGGGTACGACTGGAGGGGCTGCCTATGAACTGAGGGACATCGAAAACAGAAGCGAAGTTGGGATCTACTGAAATACATTTAATTCAAATGGTTACTTATTTACAGAACATCTTCCACTCGTAGAACATGCTTTACCACTGTTATTTCGCAAACATCACAGAAGAAAAAAAGCATGTTATTGTATTTTCTTCTTACAAGATATGTCCTTTACGCAGTAGCGACAACGCTCTGAAAGCACAATGTTTGAAAATTTGTAATTTTGTTCTGATAAATATCATGCAACATGTTTTTCGAGAATATCATTCTGCAGTCTAATCAGAATAATCCGAATAATTTTTACCAAGGATGAGATGTTTTTTTCTAACATACAGTGGCACTGATAGTTTTTTTTTACGTTTTGAGCGATGCAACTGAAAATTATTAGACTAATACAAATGCTGAACCTTATTATTCACATAAAGGCCTATTCGTGCTGTAAATATGAACAAGCTACTGAGACGTTCACAGAACCAGCAATGGTATGCCGAAGCTAAGACGTTCGCAGAAGCAGCAATGGCATGCCGAAATCGGACTGAGTTTCCAAAACCCAGTGTTTGTCGAGAATTTTTAAAAATTGTAAATTGCTCAGAATTCGAGAATTTTACACGGGTCGAAGAAAGATATTTTAATATTTAGCATGTGTGGCTGTTACCATGATCACGAATTTACGAACGCAGACACTTCAAAAACACACACAGTCGTCACCTGGTGATGTTCGTAGATTTATTGTTCGTTCAAAATTTCTTCATTTGAAAACAAATTGTGATTTCACGCTATTTGGCCATATGGGCACGATATACACAATTATCAGGAAAATCGAAGACATCAAGTATATGACGTTTTTTATATCTTTTGTGGAGTTGACTGTACATATTTGCTGACCTTGTACTCCTCACTCAGTACAGCTGTTCCAGATTGCAACCTTTATATCATCCCGGAGGTGGCACCAGTACGCACTGTACGTGTGTGTTTCCGTGAAGCTACCAAACGTGCTCTCAGAAAATCTTTCCGAAGTCACTGAAGAAGCCGATACGTTTCGTGTGTGAGTGTAGTAAACAGAACTACCAAAACAAAGAAACTCTGAAAGAAAAAAAACCGGCAGATCCCACGCACTCTGGGAATCGATGTGATGCGAAGCAGCCAGCAGGGAGCAAATCATGCTGTACATAATATGCATGTCATTATTTACATGTTAGGACCTGTCATTTGTGTTCGTCATACAGTCACGTCACGCAATACAAATTTTGGTGTATATCAAGCTAGCGAACTGGACGCAAGCGCACCATGAGCGTGGCATGTAAATGGCACTGTAGATGACATGCATGCCAAGATTTCCATGTTACCACCTGCCACTTATGTTCGCTTAATTTTTTTACCTCGAATCGCAGCGAGACGCGAGACCAAGCTGCCTCCGTTTCGCATGCGTTCGTATTCTCGCGCTCTGCGCATCGTGCAGACGCCATCCGCGTTCTAGCGTTTAAATTGACGGACACTTTCTCAATTCCAAAGTGTGTTCTTCGAACGCCTGTGCCCACTGAGACGGGGTCGGTCAGAATGGAACGTGATGCGCGCGTCTCCCTCCTTACATGATTAGAGACGCTGGGCCCAGCGACGCTACGCAAGCAAAGCGCGAGGGCTGTAGAGTCCAACGCGACCGGCGTCCGTCTGCGCGCCCCGGCGCCCACCTTGCACTGTGCCAGGGCACGGCTGGAGGGAGGGACGGACGGACGGACGGACGGACGGACGGACGGACGGGCGGACGTTAGCATGAGACATCAAAGGCTTTCACCTTAAAAGTTGGTGTATATCAAGCTGGCGAAACGGCCACAAGAGTGTCATGAGCGTGGCATGCAAGTCATGTTGCACATGTCATGTCATGGTTTGCATATTACCACTTGTCATTTATCCTCGTCATACAATCACGTCGCTGAATACCAAATTTGGTGTATATCAAGCTAGCGAAACGGCCACGGCAGTACCATGAGTGTGGCATGCAAGTCATGTTGCACATGACATGTCATGGTTTCCATATTGCCACTTGTCATTTATGCTCGTCATACAGTCACGTCCCTCCATACCAAACTTGGTGTATATCAAGCTAGCGAAACGGCCACGAGAGTGTCATGAGCGTGGCATGCAAGTCATGTTGCACATGACATGTCATGATTTCCATATTACCACTTGGCATTTATGTTCGTCATACAGTCAAGTCACGCAATACCAAATTTGGTATATATCAAGCTAGCGAAACGGCCGTCAGCGCGCCATGAGCGTGGCATGTAAATCATGTTGTACATGACATGCAGCTCATGATTTTCATATTACCACCTGTCACTTATGTTGGTCATGCAGAAATGTCTTATCGTGCGAATATTTGGATATATCAAGTTAAGAAAACGGCCTCAGGAGCACTATGTCCATGGCGTGTAAATCATAGTTTTCATGACAAGTTAGTCATGATTTTCGTGATATGACCTTTCAGTCCTGTTTGTCCTACAGTCATGTTGTGCCGTACCAATTTTGGTATAAATCCCATTAACGATACGGCCAGGAGAGCGCAAAGTCGTAGGCGGCTAGATAGATAGATAGATAGATAGATAGATAGATAGATAGATACGCTCAAAGTCGCCGAAGTTCGCTAAGAAATGCTTCGCATTTAAAAAAAAACACGGTTTGCCTACCAGAACCGACGTGGCAAGGACAGACGTGATGCCTGTTGCGGTTGTCTATGCGCAAGCCATACCCAGCCCCAGCACTGCTCCAATATCTCCTTCGTCTTGTCGCGCTCATTGAGGCACACCTTCGGCATCTTGTAGATGCAGCAACGACCTTTCTTCTATTGCAACTTTTTTTGCCTTACTTTCGGTGGAACTGCTACAGCCCACGACCGCACAGCAGCAGAGTTACGGTATATGCTCCCTACGGGACAAGGGGATCATACACTAACTCTACCACAGTGTGCCATCGCGCCAACACCATTCAAGCGAGAGATGCTGCACCGTACGTGCACTTTCCCCATCGCCGGCTCGACTGATTTAACAGCAAATGGCCACCACTGTCGTTCGTGCAAGCTCCCTATTAGCACCTTGACATTTTTCTTAAAAATCACTCAATCCACGGTTAATGTCGCCCTAATGTGAAGTGTTATTGGCAGTGCGGTGAGGAATGGAAATGTATTTCAAACACATCCAAATGAGTGGCAAGTAAGCATGCAGTGGCCTTTTGTCAGCTGTTCAATGTAACAGCACGGAGTTTGCTTTGCTAAAGCCCATGTTTTTTATACGTACCATCTATTTTGATATTTACAGTTGGGAGCAATATGGGAAAGAACACGAATTAATGTTTAATCAATGATTACTTGTAATATACCGATATGAATGTGACTTACTGAATAGCAAAACATACCCTTTCGCTTGAGCATTTAGTGTTATGAACACTACTGCACTTGCGAACTGCATTTTGTCCGAAACAGTGGCAAGCTGGGCTAGTTTCTATGGATGTACAGTAATGAGCACTGCAAAGTAAGAACAAAAGACATCAGTAAGAACAATGTGGGACGAGCACGGATTGTCAACTGAACAATTTATTGTGCAAAACCTTGCCTAAATAACATTAGCCACACAACTCGTGCAAATGAGGGTTCAGTTAGAAAAATACAAGTTACGAAATCAACAAAGCTTGTTTTTTTTAACTGGACCCTCATTTGCATGAGGTGTGCGGCTAATGTTATTTCGGCAACGTTTTCCGCAATAAATTTTTCAGATGACAGTCTGCACTCGTCCCGCATAGCTCTTACTGATGTCTCTCATTCTTACTTTGTGCTGCGCATTCTAAGCATTTAGTCTCTAGGACCTTTAAAAGCTAATTTCAGGGTTCCCTCTCGAATTGCTGACAACTGTGCTGTAGCGTAAATTGGGCAAGAAAAGCATTACAGAAAAGGCTGTCACAATAAACAAACAAAGGTGTTCTAGTGCAAACAAGAGTCGGACAGAAGGGTGATGCGAAGCTGCGCACTGGTCCCGTCATTACACATCTTCGTTCTCTCCTCGTCTTGTTTGTGCTGAAACACTCACACACCTGATGAGCTAGTCAGATGAGAAATTTTAATGCATCGTAACTATAAATGCTTGCATCAGCAACCACACAGCAACGTGATAATCACACCACTGCCACACAGCAGCGTAACATATTCTACTAAATGCTGGCAGTACATTAATGCATAAAAAATAGCTCTGGCAGATAAAATGTCACATTGTGCGCGCAAGTTTTCATAACAGCCACACGTCCAACGTGAATGCTGGCTGGTACAAATTACTGACAAGCAAAGGCGACGTGCTGGCACATACACAGATTGCATGAACACATTTCCCTACACAAGGCAAACACATTATAATATTTAACTAGCTCAAGCCACTGTTCAAGGGCATAATAACACCCCACCGTGAATGTATGCTTATAATACCCACTTAGGCGGTTGGCTCGGTGAATCGAGCCAAGTTACATATTATATCGCCCACGAACATGAGCAAAATGCTGCCCTGCAAGAAATGGCGCTGCAGACTGTTTTATTAACAACGAAGCAAGCGCCGTTTGCGTTCTGCTTACTGCAATGCACATAAGAAAAAATCGATCATCACACACATGCATGTTCCCGCAGTTGTTGCGAACTCGCTCCAGTAAGGCCGTGCCGATGCGCCATGGCTCCGCTCGTATCAGTGTAGACAAAGCGAATCGGTAACAGCACAATGTCCGTCACTCGCAAACGCGCGAAGGGCTGCCTATTCACGACGCCTCGTCCGAGTGCGGTAATACAGACTTGCGCGGAGTGGCATACTTTACATGATAACGTGTCCCACTTACCTTTAGTTTCTTTCGCAGTGCCATATAGTAAGTGAGTGACCACGGGCGCCAACCGCCACCTCGGAGTCCTTCGAGCGCCCGCACATTCCGCTGATTCCTTGAATGACTCGCACTTGATCGGCACTCCAAGAACCGTGGGAATAGCACGCAATCTTTGCACATCGCACGAACGAGGAACGGCGCTTCATTGCGTAAATTTAATACTTTTACCTTCAGTCTTCTTGTGGACGTAGCGCGCCACACGAGAGACGCACGGAAACAAAGGCAAACAACATCTGGATTTGGCTGTGGATGGATTTGGCTTGAATTTTTGTTTGCGAAAAAAACGAAAAAAAAAACCTGTAACCGTAATAAATTGAGAAAGAATGTATGCTATTTCGCAAAATAATTTAAAAATAAAAATGGTGAATTATCTGGAAGAATAATTGATACAATGCAAACCAAGTATTTTTTTCAGCAAATTTTCTTTTTTTTATTTTTTTTATTTTTTGTCTAGCAGACGACAGTCTTCTACTGCTTCTACGACGGACGTAGTTAGTGCGGTTTTACGTTCGATGCTTGCCGCCGATGCAAAACTCTACAGTAGTTGTATCTACGTTCTCAATGAATCAGAGGATGACTACAAAGCAGCAACATTTTTGCGTAGTGCAGTATGTGATCTTTCAAGGCATGATATTCCTCTCTCTTTTCTTTTTTTGCCTTCCGGTGACGGGCTAGCAGACGCACGCGCGTAAGGGTCTTTCCTTTCTGTCTAGCCTCGCACATCACCGGAGGGCTCACATTTTGTGCAAATAAAAACTATTATTATTATTATTATTTCGTCGCGCTGAAGCGAGGCAAGCCGGCCGGCGTGATCAGCTGATGCCGCCGCTACGCGCGGCACTGCCGTGCGCATTAGCGTCGCGTTCCGCGCTCAATTTGTGATCGAGCGAGACAGCTACTTAGTGGAACACAGCTACATGCAGGGGTTAACGGCGTATCACTCCGATTTCGTGCGGTGGCCGGGGAACAGGCTTCAACTGCTCAAGCTTGTTTGTAAGCATAAAAATCCGTGTGTACATCCGCGAGCGACCGGCATTCTATAGTGAAAAAATACGCGAAAAGCGTGCGGCGTAGATACGGTCACAAAATATATGCCC
>JALIZH010032495.1:0-20290 GCA_030522465.1 Rhipicephalus appendiculatus
GTGGGCTCTCAACGACTTTGGACTGCAGACAATTTTTCTCAAATTGTCGTGTTGTGTTGTGTCGAGGGTGTATTTTTTCTGTTCTTTTTTTCCTCTTTTCCATTTCCTCTTAGCTGTTTTCGAAGGCGAGTGAACGCCGCTAGAGACGATAGTTTAACTGAACCCCTGACGAAGGGAGGACCCCTCCCGAAACTGCTGGGAGCTAAATAAATATTTATATCCCTGTTGACAACGCCGCCGTTGTGTTACAAGTTACAACCCATTGCTGAACAAAGACAACTGGCCCATCGAACTATTATTCTCATTGACATATATATATATATATGGGTCATTCCATATCAAGTGTACCAGGTCAATTTTCGACCATCTCAGATCCTGCTTAAAAAAAAAGTTGACCAGGTATATGTGAGTGTGATAAGTAGTTATTGAGGCGTTATTTTTCGCAAAAAAAAATTTGTGTTGCCTAGAGGGCGATTCGACCTTTGGGCACCCAAGTGAAACTGTGTCGCGCTAAATAATTTGTATAAAATTACTGTACTGAGGAATTACTACGAAACAATTTTTCCGTAATCATAAGGCGCTGATATTTCATGACAATGATAGTTTACTCATTTTAGTCTTAACTTTCTTTATTTTTGGTTTTGGCGAAAAAGTGCAATATGCTGCATGTTTAGCGTATTTTATAAAAAGCACAGATTTTTTTGCGAGTAATATATTCACATTATGTGTTTCATGGGTTCCTATAATAAATGATGAAAACACTTCGGGAGCGTATGAAGCAAATACATTGCCACAATATTGTGACAAATTTGGAAAAAATGGCATTTTGACTCATATTGAGGCTTCATTTTTTCAATGTAGCCTCCAAGCAAAAATATGGCTTATATATTGTTGCATAGTATGATTTGTTGGCAAGACATACAGAAAGTTTCAAAAGAGTAGTTTTTTGTTTTAAGGGCGAAAAAAAATTTTCCAGCTGAACGACCATAAGGTAGTAGAAAGTTTGCCTTTGCCAGGCCTTCACTGCATAGCAGGTCAGCGCAAGATTCTAGCGGGAGCTTTTTCGGCGACGAATAATGCAAGTCATACAACAGCTTGTCACTTGTATTGGTAATACTGATGCACAGAACGTCAAAAAGGGCAATAGTGCTAATTTTATGGAACGGTATCTTCCCCCTTGGATCATATAGGGCAGGTTATACTCAACCGCTTCATAGTCCAAAGGGGCAGAATTATAATGCAGTCGATGGCCTGCAATACAGTATTGGGGCGTTGTGTTTGGCTTCTGATAATGAATGCATATGGTTTTAATAATAATTAATGACATAATTAATGTATAGTTTACTTAAGATGTTTTTACGATGTATCAGGTATAGGCCAATGCGTGATCGCTTATCGCTGGTTAGCATGATGAAATGGTGTATCCTAGGTGTACGCGGTGGAGATGATTCGATATCGTGCTTATATATGACACTTAATGCGCCATTTACAGTTGCTGTTTAGAATTTTCATCCACCTTTTTCTTAAAGGTCCTAGGGTGCTGAATATGTTAAAAGCCTCTCACCATTACCGGATGGGCTTTTAATTAGAACAATTTCAGCACCTTCGGACAATTAAGAAATAGGGTGATGAAAATGTTCAAATTTCTCCGGCAATGGTGACTGAAGTGTCATATACATAGCTCGGCACACTCACTCATGAGTGCACTCAACTCACACTCACTAACACTCATTTGAACGTGGTGAGTTGAGTATGAGTGAGTACTCATGCGTGTGAGTGGACGTGAGTGTGAACGTGAGTGAGAACTCATGAGTGTGAGTGGTCGTGAGTGTGAACGTGAGTGAGTACTCATGAGTGTGAGTGGACGTGAGTGTGAACGTGAGGGAGTGCGAAGGCTGAAAAAATTGTGGTGAGTGAGTTTGAATGAGTACTCCCTTAAAGTGCCGACCTATGGAGCTCGGCACACTCACTCATGAGTGCACTCAACTCACACTCACTCACACTCATTTGAACGTGGTGAGTTGAGTATGAGTGAGCACTCATGAGTGTGAGTGGACTTGAGTGTGAACTTGAGTGAGAACTCATGAGTGTGAGTGCAGGTGAGTGTGAACGTGAGTGAGTACTCATGAGTGTGAGTGGACGTGAGTATGAACGTGAGTGAGTGCGAAGGCTGAAAAAATTGTGGTGAGTGAGTTTGAGTGATTACTCCCTTAAAGTGCCGACCTATGGTCATATATAAGCACGATATCGAGTCATCTCCACCGCGTACATTTAGGATACAACATTTCATCATGCTAACCAGTGATAAGCGATCACGTGTTGGCATGTGCCTGATACATAAAAAAACATCTTAAGTAAACTATACCTTAATTATATCATTAATTATTATAAAAACCATGTGCAATAACTATCAGAAGCAAAACACAACGCCCCAGTACTGTATTGCAGGCCATCGACTGCATTATAATTCTGCCCCTTGGGACTATGAAGCGGTTGAGTATAACCTGCCCTATGATCGTCCAAGGGGGAAGATACCGTTCCATAAAATTAGCACTATTGCCCTTTTTGACGTTCTGTACATCAGTATTACCAATACAAGTGACAAGCTGTTGTATGACTTGCATTATTCGCCTCCGAAAAGCCCCCGCTAGAATCTTGCGCTGACCTGCTATGCAGTGAAAGCGAGGCAAAGGCAAACTTTCTACTACCTTATGGTTGTTCAGCTGGAAAATTTTTTTCGCCCTTAAAACAAAAACTACTCTTTTGAAACTTTCTATATGTCTTGCCAACAAATCATACTATGCAACAATATATAAGCCATATTTTTACTTGGAACGCTACATTGAGAAAATGAAGCCTCAATATGAGTCAAAATGACATTTCTTCCGACTTTGTCACAATATTGTGGCAAAGTTTTTGCTTCATCCGCTCCCAAAATATTTTCTTCATTTATTATAGGAACCCATAAAACACGTAATGTGAATATATTACTCGCAGAAAAATTTGTGCTTTTTTTATAAAATACGCTAAACATGCAGCATATTGCAATTTTTCGCCAAAACCAAAAATAAAGAAAGTTAAGACTAAAATGAATAAACTATCATTGTCATGAAACATCAGCGCCTTAAGATTATGGAAAAAATTGTTTCATAGTAATTCCTCAGAACAGTAATTTTACACAAATTATTTAGCGCGACACAGTTTCACTTGGGTGCCCAAAGTTCGAAGCGCCCTCTAGGCAACACAATTTTTTTTTACGAAAAATAACGACTCAATAACTACTTGTCACATTCACATATATACCTGGACAATTTTTTTCGGCAAGATGGGAGATGGTCGAAAATTGACCTGGTACACTTGATATGGAATGACCCATATATATATATATATATATACATATATATATATATATATATATATATATATATATATATATATATATATATATATATACTATTAATGAAAACTAACAGAATACAGTGAAACCTCGGTGATACGAATCTCACGGGACCAACAAAAATATTCGTATCATCCGAAATTCGTATCACCAGAAAGCATGGAAGGTTAGCATGCGACAAAAGAAAACTGGCGTACATTTTCATTTATCGTTTTTCAGGGCCGCAGCAACGTCAGGAAGAACTCTGTATGACTGTCAGTTGAGTTTGTGTTTTCAGATGGCCAAAGTAACGGAAGAAGCGCTTTGACGCGATAGACCAAGGCCACGACATTTCAGAACCGCGGTCCCATGTTACGATTTTGTTATCGCGGTGCTGTTGGGGATGTTTATGGGGAGATTTATGGTCGTGCCTGCACAAGTCCGACCTCAACAGTCCCGCATGCATGTTGACGTTGTGGGGCCTGACTCCTTCGCCAAAACCGTCCTCGCCTTCTTTTGGTCCTCGTCCACCTTTCATGGTATGTCTGATGCACGAGGCAGCCAGGTGTACACTCAGTAAAACGAAAGCAGCCCGCGTCGATGCGCTAGAAAAAAAAAGAAGTATGGCGACAATGCCTTCTGTAATCTAAATGCGAAGGCACACGGAGGTACATTAGAGCCTCAAAGATTCGAGCGCACAATCTTGGATGCCGTGACGCGTCTCTGAAGATTTATTCTCACCGTAAGAAAAGTATTAACGTGTTTCTACCAATTTGGCTGTGCGGCGCGCCTGCGCGCGCTTGCGTTCCCGCGCTCGCGCGGGCTTGGCGCGTCTTCCGCGACAGCACCTCTTCGTACCTGGGTGGTAGCGTACGTTCGTGTGAAACGTCGCGGGGGAAATCGGTTCGCAACAACCGTACTCCATTACACTGCAGTCCAATGGGCCTTGGCCGGAACCAAAGAAGAATTCGTATCACCCCGAAATTCGTATGACCTGTGTTCGTATCACCGAGGTTTCACTGTAGATGCCAAGGAAAGTATAGGGGACGTTAGTAGAAGTAATTGTAATGTAAATGTGAAGAAAGAAGAGTGGACGGAAGGATAACTTGCCACCGGCAGGATCCGAACCTGCGACCTTCGAATAACGCGTCCGATGCTCTACCACTGAGCTACGGTGGCGGTCATCCCTCCGTCCACTTCATAGGGTATATATGTGCATTTAAACGTGGGAGCGTCAGTCAGCGCCGCCTGTTGCCATTATGGCGAGTGTGGAACACTCTTCTAAATACGATAGTCTTTCTTGGGATACCTAAACGGAGAAATTTTGGTCTGTCTGTCTGTCTGTTTCTCTGTTTGTCGGCACGTCGCACGATTCAGCTAGCTGGCCAAACTTTAACCCCTTGCCTTACGACCTCCAATCTTGACCGAGGGGCATGTGTTCATACGGGTGTGCGTGGGCAGTTAAAAATCAAATATTACGCATACCTGAGGCACAACATCAATACCTTAGTACTATTCACAGTGTTCCTTTAAAACAAAATCTATAGATACGTAATTATAAAGATCCTAGTGTTTATTACGCGGCGCTGAAAATGCGCCGCTGTGTACAAAACAAGTCTCCGCCCAGTGATTTAACTTCGACGCTGTGGTGCTGCCACCTGGCAGCAGCATAGTTCAACACAAGCCGATGTTCCCCAGTAACGCTGTAGATGGCGTCCTCTTCTGTTTTATCAATGCCAGCCAGATGTGGCTGATTCATCGTAGAAGAGCGCTGTCTCAGGCAAGGCAGAACATATATGGCCGCTTGATGAAATACGACCCACTCTACAAGACATGATCAGAGAACGCAGAGAAAAGACCGACGACCAAATTTCAGCGGAGAAACGCCGGCGTCCGTCTAAGCGTGCCCGGAAAAGGTCCGAAAAACGAGCCCAGCGGCTAGTGCAGCTATTAAATTGTGGTACTCATGCCGCTCATGCAGTGCAGTCGGCACAAGACTATCGTCTTTCGACGCCATTTGCAGCGAAGCACGCAGATACGCGGCCAATTTTTTGCATGTAGGCGTCACGTAGCATGTGATCTTATTACGAGCTGGCAGCTGACTAATAATCCCTCGCATACCTCCTGAAGGCAACAAGTCTGCCAGAACGGTATATATATACATATATATATATATATATATATATATATATATATATATATATATATATATATATACCGGGTGTCCCAGCTATCTTTAGCCAAGGGTTAAAAAACACAATATTTGAGGCAGGCGAGTGAAATCAGTTGAATATTGCTTACAGCTATCTTGCGCACTACAGGCAATTTTTTCTTTTGTAATTAACGAATTTGCTAATTAGAATTAATTTATTAAATTCATAAATATTCACTTGACGCGAGAAATGACAGTTGCAAAGTTCGAGGGCGTCTTCAGAAAGCCCCATCGCATCATTTGCGATAAAGAAAGTTTTACGCCTACCATTTTTTCCGTGCTGCAAAGAAAGCCCACGAAATACAAAAAATACCACGTGACTAGCGCATTCGCGCGCCGCGACCATGCTGCTCTCAGCCGTGGTTTGATCGAACAAAATCAGCTGCGACCACGACCCGCCGGCTGCGTTGAACCAGTAGGCCGATAAGTTGGTGGTGGTTTCTTGGCCCGTTGCCAGCTAGTTGGCGCGCGTGACTGTGCAAGTTGTAGCGAGCGCGGACGAAGAAACCACCGTAAACTTGATACAGTGACATCCAGGAAATGGGTGCAGGGAGTTGATACAGTGACATCCAGGAAATGGGTGCAGGGAGTTGAAATCAGAAATGAATTTTGAAAGGTTATGCTCACCATCGGCCCACACGAAAGATATATCATCAAGGAAACGTCCGCAGAATATCGGTTTGGATGGAGAATTTTCGAGGAAAGTACTCTCTAAAGATGCCATGAAAATATTTGCGTAATTTGGGGCCATTTTGGTTCCCATGGCAGTTCCATTGACTTATAAGTAATGTTTGTGGTCGAATTCAAAGTTATCTTTGAGTACACGATTTAGAAGCACCTCTAAAGCGCTTTCATCGCACTCACTCGTCGATTTACTTTTTCGATAGGCGGCGATTGTGGCGGTGATTCCTTCGGTGTGGGGAATGTTGGTGTACAGTGATGAGACATCCATGGTGACCAAATAGCTTCTTGGTGGTACTTCAAGGTTTGAGACTTCTCGAAGGAAGTGGCTGGTATCTTTAACATACGATTGAAATGACTCTGGGATGTGCCTGATGAGAGAGTCGATAAAACTAGACAGTCGTTAAAACTAGAGATAAACTAGAGATTTCGGTGGCGGTGCAGTTGCTGGAAACTATAGGTCGGCCGGGATTGTTAATCTTGTGAATTTTAGGTAGTAAATAGAAGCGGCCAGGAGAGGAGTTGCCCGGTGACATCATTTTAAGCATAGGAAGCGTTATCTTACCGCTTTTACGTAATGAGGTTAATGAGGCCTTAATTTCCTTTTCATATTCCTCTGTAGGATCACAAGGGAGTTCTTTGTAGAAATTATCATCTGCATGTTGGCGAAGCCCTTTATGTAGTCGGTCCTGTCGAGTACAACCACAGCGCCATCCTTATCGGCCGGTTTGATAATTATTCTCGGGTTGTCACTTAAACTGCGCAACGCCTGCCGTTCCTCATTGGACAACTTGTTGCGAATGGGTCGGTGCTTTTGATATTCCTTGATTATATCCGCCTGCACGGCTGAAATGTACATGTCTAAATATTTGTCTCGTTGTTCGCTTGGAGTCCATGATTTATCGGAAAATTGATTTGGTGGTGTGCTGCTTCGGTCATGAAAATATTCTTTTAGACGCAAGGTCATGGCAAAGTTGTCCAAATCTTGGTAAAGCTGGAACTGGTCAATTTTTCCAGTGGCGGTGCAGAAGGTTAGACCTTTTGATAGTTAACCACATTGGTGGCATCGGTGCTTTTCTGAGGACATTCACGGGAGGTTCCAGTTCGATTTATATACATTGTGGGAGGATGATTGGCGGGACTGTTCGATGCCGGCCACGCACCGTCTCGCTTCAATTTCTTGTCCTTTTTGCCCTGAATTGTCCATCGCTTTTGCTCTTCGTATTTGGAAAGGTCCCGTGTTTCCCACTGCGTCAAACTCACCTGATTTAGTCGCGGCTGTTCCTCCCCCCTTAAATTCCGCCGTCTTACGTGTGGTGTGCTGTATTACGACCCGCGTAAGCTTAATAGATGCTTCTTTTAAGATATTGCTCCACTGCTGTTGTCCATTTTCGTCAAAAGCACCTATTGCCGATTGTAGTTTAACCGTTAGACCCTTTGGTGTGAATCCCGATGAGGTATATGTTTCTAAGTTTGAAGCATGCATTTGAAATCTCACGCGCTTATCAATCGTTTTCATTATGGCCATGAATTCGCGAGACCAACATGTGCTGGAGCGGGTCGTACCTGACGTGTTGATGCGTCAGTCCCTGCGTGGGGAAGCACTGCCACCGGCAGCCTCTGCGTGGAGCCGAGTCGTGTCGTAGGGGCTGTTGTTCCTCGGGCCATGCGGGGCCCCCTCGGCGCTCGTTGCGATGGTCGTCGGTGCCGGCTACCGTTCGCTTCGTGGATGTTCGGGAAATCACCTCGGGACGGGAAATGCTCGCTCGGTGGACCTGGCAGCCCCAAGGTCGCATGGTCAAGCCAAGTTGACGGCGACCTCACCGTATTCCGCAAAAGCAGGGACCTCAGGTGGCCAGAGATGAGGGCAACACCCTAAAAACTCGGATGGACCCCGTCGGCTGCCAGTACCCGGCCAGGTGGAGGCCATTCCAAGGCGTGGTCGATGAAGAACAGCGTGCGACTCCGACGACAGCGCGCTCGAAGCAGGTGGTTTGAAGCGGCCCGCTTCCCTGTTGAACCGGACCCCGAAGGGCTGGTTGAGGCATGCGCTGCGGCGATCTGGGGCCCTAGGCAGCACCAAGGTGGCCATAATATTCGTTATCTCCGGGCGGAGTTCCGTGATCCTGGCCACCATGTCCCTGAATTCTCGGAACACGACCGCGGCTGGTGACGATGCAATGTCATTGGTGCCCACGTGCAACACCACAGTGGTCACCGTGCGTGGAAAAAAATCCAGTAGAGAAACCGTTACCGGAACCAAGAGTCCACACTGAGAAAAGGAAGGCTGGCGTGTTCGTTCGACGGGGGTCGAAGTGGTTGAAGAGGTACTTTGATTGAGAGTCACCGATGATGGCTGAGGTTGGGGGGATGGTGCGCGGGAATTTCTATGTTTACTGTTTCCTTGAAGCACTTGCAGTAGCCATGAGTATAAAATGGTTAAAGAGAACTTCTTCAGGCTACCGTAATAAAACTTGTAAAAAACTTCCGAGAGTAGTGCAACTTATGAAACAAAACAAGATTTATTTATCCTAACAGCTTCGGCTGGCGGTCCAGCCTTCTTCGGAGGATGTAAGTCGAATGGCAGGACCCGCAGCCGAGGACCGCCCACCCAGTTTAAGGGGCCAAAAGGGAACAAAAAAAAAGCACGAGAGCAACAGAGAGAAGGAAGAAAGAAAGTGAGAGAGAAAGAACTTACGACGGAAGGGACAGCTTTGCTGGAGTGTTCGTCAGCGAAGGAAAGAAAAGCGGAAAGAAAGCAGCAACGACGGAGAGCCGCCGGAAGCGGGCGGGTTATCCGTGTATTGTCTACGAGGGGTAGATAAGAAGGGCGGCCTGAGCAAGCGGCCAAGGAAAAGGGGAAAAGATAAGAAATGCCGCTTATACACATTGCACATATGGTTCAAGTTCAGATGGTTCGGCGGTTGGCCCGCTGAGCCGGGCCGTACACACACGAGAGCCACATACGGACCCGCTCCAGATTTAGGGAAACGTTGGCCACGATCGGAAGTTTTTTACAAGTTTTATTACGGTAGCCTGAAGAAGTTATCTTTAACCATTTTATACTCATGGCTACTGCAAGTGGTTCAAGGAAACAGTGAACATGGAAATTCCCGCACCATCCCCCCAACCTCAGCCATCATCGGTGACTCTCAATCAAAGTACCTCTTCAACCACTTCGACCCCCGTCAAACGAACACGCCAGCCTTCTTTTCTCAGTGTGGACTCTTGGTTCGGGAAACGGTTTGTCTACTGAATTTTTTTCCACGCACGGTGACCACTGTGGTGTTGCACGTGGGCACCAATGACATTGCATCATCACCAGCCGCGGTCGTGTTCCGAGAATTCAGGGACATGGTGGCCAGGATCACGGAACTCCGCCCGGAGATAACGAACATTATGGCCACCTTGGTGCTGCCTAGGGCCCCAGACCGCCACCGCGCATGCCTCAACCAGCCCTTCGGGGTCCGGTTCAACAGGGAAGCGGGCCGCTTCAACCACCTGCTTCGAGCGCACTGTCGTCGGAGTGCGCTCGAAGCTCATCGGGATTCACACCAAAGGGTCTAACGGTTAAACTACAACCCGCAATAGGTGCTTTTGACGAAAATGGACAACAGCAGTGGAGCAATATCTTAAAAGAAGCATCTATTAAGCTTACGCGGGTCGTAATACAGCACAGCACACGTAGGACGGCGGAACTTAAGGGGGAGGAACAGCCGCGACTAAATCAGGCGAGTTTGACGCAGTGGGAAACACGGGACCTTTCCAAATACGAAGAGCAAAAGCGATGGACAATTCAGGGCAAAAAGGACAAGAAATTGAAGCGAGACTGTGCGTGGCCGGCATCTAACAGTCCCGCCAGTCATCCTCCCACAATGTATATAAATCGAACTGAAACCTCCCGTGAATCTCCTCAGAAAAGCACCGATGCCACCAATGTGGTTTACTATCAAAAGGTCTAACCTTCTGCACCGCCACTGGAAAAATTGACCAGTTCCAGCTTTACCAAGATTTAGACAACTTTGCCATAATCCTTGCGTCTAAAAGAATATTTTCATGACCGAAGCAGCACACCACCAAATCAATTTTCCGATAAATCATGGACTCCAAGCGAACAACGAGACAAATATTTAGACATGTACATTTCAGCCGTACAGGGGGGATATAATCAAGGAATATCAAAAGCACCGACCCATTCGCAACAATTTGTCCAATGAGGAACGGCAGGCGTTGCGCAGTTTAAGTGACAACCCGAGAATAATTATCAAACCGGCCGATAAGGATGGCGCTGTGGTTGTACTCGACAGGACCGACTACATAAAGGGCTTCGCCAACTTGCAGATGATAATTTCTACAAAGAACTCCCTTGTGATCCCACAGAGGAATATGAAAAGGAAATTAAGGCCTCATTAACCTCATTACGTAAAAGCGGTAAGATAACGCTTCCTATGCTTAAAATGATGTCACCGGGCAACTCCTCTCCTGGCCGCTTCTATTTACTACCTAAAATTCACAAGATTAACAATCCCGGCCGACCTATAGTTTCCAGCAACTGCACCGCCACCGAAATCTCTAGTTTATCTCTAGTTTTAACGACTGTCTAGTTTTATCGACTCTCTCATCAGGCACATCCCAGAGTCATTTCAATCGTATGTTAAAGATACCAGCCACTTCCTTCGAGAAGTCTCAAACCTTGAAGTACCACCAAGAAGCTATTTGGTCACCATGGATGTCTCATCACTGTACACCAACATTCCCAACACCGAAGGAATCGCCGCCACAATCGCCGCCTATGGAAAAAGTAAATCGACGAGTGAGTGCGATGAAAGCGCTTTAGAGGTGCTTCTAAATCTTGTACTCAAAGATAGTAACTTTGAATTTGACCGCAAACATTACTTAGAAGTCAATGGAACTGCCATGGGAACCAAAATGGCCCCAAATTACGCAAATATTTTCATGGCATCTTTATTGAGTCCTTTCCTCGAAAATTCTCCATCCAAACCGGTATTCTACCGACGTTTCCTTAATGATTTATTTTTCTTGTGGGCCGATGGTGAGCATAACCTTTCAAAATTCATTTTGATTTCAACTCCCTTCTCCCTTCGATAACATTCACGCACACATACTCGCAGGTGAGTGTTCATTTCCTGGATGTCGCTGTATCAATCAGTGGCACGAGCATCTTTACTTCCCTATATAAAAAGCAACTGACCGTCCAACAGTACCTGCATTTCCACAGTAGCCACTGCAAAACGGGTGTCCCCTACTCTCAAGCCCACGGATACAGGACGTTTTGCTCTGAAATTACGCAATTTGACACCCACGCACAGGAATTCAGAGCAGCTTTCTTGCGTCAAAAGTACCCAGAAAAAATCATTGACAATGCAATTGAGCGCGCTCGCTCTTTGGACCGAGAAGTAACAATCGAAGAAAAAGACAGAGATAAAGGTATTTATTTATTTATTTATTTATTTATTTATTTATTTATTTATTTATTTATTTATTTGAAGATACTGCTAGCCTCACATCTGAGGCTGTTGCAGGAAAGGGGGGTAGATACTTATTCAAAATAACACAGTTCAAGTAGGCGCGTACGTAAGTTGGGTTGAAGCAAACAACACATGTTCTCTACATTAATTATACAAACGCTATTAAATGATAACAGTAATAAACAACATATTAGAAAGGCAAGATACATATTCAAAAGAACACAGTTTAAGTAGGCGCGCACATAAGTTGACTTCAACTAGACATAAATTATACAAGCGCTACAAAAATGACAAAAACAGCAATAAACAGCATGCTAGAAAATTTAGCACACGAAAAAAAAAAGCAGTAAGAGAAACGGAAGCTAAATATGACACACAATACGCTGAATATAAGGCTCGGCAAGTACGGAAGAAATCATGAGTAGCGCAAAATCACGGCAATAAACAAGATACCGAGAAGTGAACATATCATTGCGCAACGCAGGAAGCTTGCATGCAGATAACTATAAAGCATCGCTTGATACCTTTGGCGATAAAAGCTTCGAGTGATGTGCACTTGACAGCATCGTTGGATAAACCATTCCAATCTCGGATTGCTCGCGGGAAAAAAGAGTACCTGAAAATGTCGTTGTGAAATCTCTATTCAGCTAAGTGCTTCGTGTGTTTTGTTCGAGAACTGGTTGTATCCGAGTGCAGTATGTAGTTGTTCGCATTGATTCTCATGCTGCCATTTAGAAGAAGAAAAAGGAACTTTAGGCGAAGCAGTCTGGCTCGATCTTGTATAGTGGGTAGTTCGGCTTGCTTTAATAGTTCTGTAGGAGAGTCGCGATGACCATACTTATTAAAGATAAATCTAAGTGCTTTTCTTTGTACGCCCTCCAATTTCGCTATGTAATGTTTACGGAAGGGAAACCAACATATTATTCCATATTCCAGTATTGTGCGAACGAGTGACAAGTATGCAAGGCGTTTAGTATCTGCAGATGCGCATCTAAGTGAACGCTTTTAAAGAGGACAAGACTGTCATTGCTTTGTTAACAACATATGTTACCTGCTTGTCCCATTTGAGATCTGATGAAATTATGACACCTAAATATTTATATTCTTCCACTTTCTTTAACATCTGTCCTTCTAAATAATAGGAGAAGTTCATGGGCGCTCTTTTAATCGTGACTGTCATACAAACCGTTTTTTCTGCGTTAGTCACCATCTGCCACGTCCGACACCACTGTGTTATATGTTCAAGGGCTCTGTTTAGAATTACCTGATCTTCACGGCAGGTTATTTCCTTATAGATAATGCAGTCGTCTGCAAACATTCTTACTGTTGCGTCACAATTGATGTGCAAATCATTAATAAAAAGAAGAAAAAGCATAGGAGCTGAAACGGCGCCTTGTGGAACGCCAGACAGCACATCGCCGTAATCCGAGGAGTGATCTTTGTAGTAAACATATTGACGTCGTCCTGAAAGATAGCTTCTTATCCACTTGGTGATGTTGTTCTCGCCGAGATAGTGGGCAAGTTTCTGAAGTAACTTAGGATGGGAAACCCGGTCGAATGCTTTGGATAAGTCCAAGAAAATTATATCCGTTTGGCCACATTTGTCCATTGTAAGTGCTAAGTCGTGGATTGTCTCAATCAGTTGTGTAGTTGTAGACAGTCCTTTCCGAAAGCCATGCTGATTCGGGACAATGAAGTTGTCTTTTTTTCTACAAATGATACAAGGTGTTTCAGGATTAGATGTTCAAGGATTTTTCCTGCCGTACAAGTAAGCGAGATTGGTCGGTAGTTGGATGTGTTGGTAAGGTCGCCGGACTTATGGACAGGAATAACCTTGGCTGTTTTCCATTTCTCCGGGATTTCGCCAGTTTCTAATGATTTGTTATATATAATCAGTAAGAACTTTGACATCCATTCTGCGTATCGTTTCAGAAATGCATTTGGAATATTGTCGGGGCCACAGGATTTTTTTGGGTCAATTTCAAGTAATAGGCAGAAAATGCCCGATTGAGTTATGGATTAAGTCGTCTAGCTTTGCCGTGTTACTTGGAAGATAACTGAGGTCGGGTTTTTCACCGTTGTCTCGTGTAAATACTGAAACAAAGTAATCATTGAACGTCGTAGCCTTTGCAGTAGCTTCAGCCGGGGATGGATTACTGATTTCACGTGGCTTCGAATTAAGGTATCGCCAAAACTTAGAAGGAGATTCTTTGATAAATCTACTTAAGGTGACATTCATATATTCATCTTTTGCCATTTTTACAGCAGATTTTAATGCACGAGAATGTTCACTTATTTTAGCGGTGTAGCCTGGTATCGATAGTTTATTTCTCATTTTCCTTAATCTGGCAAGCTTTCGTTTTAGTTGTATTATTTTTCTTGTTATCCAAGGGTTTGTCTTGCGGACTGGTTTGATCTTTGTGGGAACATATATTGATAAGCAGTGCTGAACGATTCTTTCAAAGGTTGTCCATAATCCATCCACTGAAACTGTATCATCTTGCGACAGCGAGCTAAACGTGGAATAAGATAGATCTAGGTAATCAAGAAGGCTGACGTCATCGGCATTCGCCCAGTTGAAAATTCGTGTACTTCCTTTCTCCTTAGGTGGGGGTGTACCCAACATCAAGGAACATTTAGTCGCTTCGTGGTCTGATATGCCACCGACAACTTCCCATGAAACACTGTCTTCTGCTATGCTATCGCTAACAAACGTCAAATCAAGTACATTCCTGCTTTTTGTAGTAACACGTGTTGGCTCCCGTATAAGCAGCTCCTCTGGATGATTGGTATCGGCTGTATCATCAAGGGAATCCCACGTTATACCAGCAAAGTTGAAATCCCCCGTAAGGATTATCTTTGTAGTCTGCGTAAAATGAGCTTCCATGTAATTTGCTAGTACGTGTAAGACATCACGTGAAGCATTAGGGGGCCGGTACATGGTGCCTAAATAAAGGAAGCACTTATCTATCGCGATTTTACACCGAACTGTTTCAGCACCAACGACTTCCGGCATAGGTGCGACGTAGATATTTTCTTTTATCAATACTGCTACGCCACCCCCGCGTGAGCACCTATCTTTACGTATGACAGTATAACCCGGCAGGGAATATACTGTTACTTGAAATATCAGGCGAAAGCCATGTTTCGGTTATTGTTACAATATCGGGTTCGTGTTCAAGAATGAATGCTTCAAGGTCCGTGCTTTTGTTCACAACACTTCTGGCGTTTATATTCACTATCACTAGGCTGAGGGGCGTTTCATTTTCACTCAGTTTTTTGCCTTCCGGACGACAGGTTTCTTTCCTACGACTACCCTGGCTTCTTTATGTTCGTCCCAGACATAGACTTGGTCATTGATCTTTATCTTGTCGTACACAAGTGAGACTTTTTCACCCTTATCTCGGTTGCTTTTGCTGCTGTCCTAAAGTTTTTTCCGGATGTTACGCACACGGAGTGAAAAATCTTCGCCCACAGACACACGGGAATTCTTAAGCTTATAGCAGTTTTTCATTATTTTCGCCTTGTCCTCGAAGCATTGCAACTTGATGATACCAGGTCGCGTTTTGTTTTCTGTTTTAGTGCCTAGGCGGTGCATTCTCTCAATTCCAGAGATCGTGACACCGAGAGTACCTTTAATAAGTTTTTCAGAGATTTGTACATCTAGGTCATTAGCTTTCTCGTTTTCTTCTTCCGGAATGCCATAAATAATTAGATTACACCTTCTGCTTCTATTTTCGAGGTCATCAACCTTGAGTTGAAGACTAGTAATGGTAGTCTCAAATGTCGCTATTTTATCCTCAACACCGGCCATTCTGCCCTCAAGGTTTGCCAAAGTGTCTAATTTTACATGAATGGCTTCCAGAGATTCATTTATGGCCTTGTTGTCATTTTTTAAAGCACTGGTGTCAACAGCCAACTTGCGGATTTCGGTCAAGACTTCCTGATTGCTAGGGCCTGGGTTACTTTCTACATCCCCAGAAAGCATCAACAAGTACTTCAAGGATATTATACAATGGCACACAGTTGCATACACTTGGCCTGGGCATGGCAGCACCACAAGACATATCTCGTTACTTTTGTAACATTTACCAAAATGTTTTCTCACCTGGATCAAGAAGACGAAAGGGTTATTCGACATGTTCACTGCGATGCCGCCATGCCCAATGACGTTGCCAGGCTCACAGGCGCTGTTTATAGGCGTATGATGTCGATAACGTTGGGGTGGCTGATACGCCTCCGAGGGGGGGCGTAGTCCAGTCTGTCCAACAGTCCAAGAAAGGCACCGCCGCCTAGTTCGTCGATCGGTGCTTTGCAGCACTCGGCACACGGCAGAGCAGTCAGCGCCGACACGGTGCGCTGAGGGGTCCAGATGCCGTCCGCGAAGCGGTCGCAAGGAAGCAGAAGGCTGAGCGCCTGGATCAAGAAGACGAAAGGGTTATTCGACATGTTCACTGCGATGCCGCCATGCCGTCAGGGCCATAACGTCAGGGGGCAAATTTAATCCTCACATACTCCGCCACCGCCCCTGTGGTAAACTCTATACTAAGCCGCCACTTCAACATACTTAAACAGAGTAGTCGACTCTCAGCCGTTTTTCGAACTCCGCCCACGGTTGTTTACCGAAGAAATAAAAACCTGAGAGACTCGCTGGTCAGGGCGAAAACACACAAATCCAACCAATATCAGGGCTGTAAACCATGTGGGAAACCTCGTTGCAGGGTGTGCACACGCATGGTGACCACAAATACGGCTGAAGCCTCCTATTCACACTTTGTGTATAAAATTAAAGACCACCTTAATTGTGACTCGGCCAATGTGGTATACAAAACTCGCTGTGAAGTGTGCAAACAGGAATACATTGGACAGAGGGCAACCGCGTTCCGTTTGCGTTTCAACAACCACAGGGCACACGTGAAAGGCCTCCCTAATTTGCCGTTCTCCAAACACATTAACCTGCCTGGTCACTCTTTCGAATGCATAAGTGTTATACTCCTACAATCCGGCTTCCAGAACACACGGGAGCGCGAACAGCGGGAGTCATATTTCATAAACAAATTCAAATCACTCTCCCACGGAATCAACGAGAGCCCTGGGCGACTGACGTGCCTCCGCGACCTATCGTAACAATCAGAAAGAGAATTAATTAATTTATTTATAAATACGTGAATTCCGATACACAGGACAATAAAAAAACAATCGATGCTACATGCATCAACCGCCACGTGTCTTGTTTTTTCCCCTTCGTTTTTACTTTTGTCTGCTTATCTTTTAGTGATTCTTCATTTATTTATTTTGAGTATTACTGATTATTATATATTTTTTCTGTACAAAAAGCGGGGCATGGATGCACTTTAGCCTTGTATCGTGGCCAACGTTTTCCTAAAGCTGGAGCGGGTCGTATGTGGCTCTCCTTGTGTGTGTACGGCCCGGCGCCACGTTCCAACCGCCGAACCATCTGAACTTGAACCATATGTGCAATGTGTATAAGCGGCATTTCTTATATTTTCCCCTTTTCCTTGGCCGCTTGCTCAGGCCGCCCTTCTTATCTACCCCTCGCAGACAATACACGGATAACCCGCCCGCTTCCGGCGGCTCTCCGTCGTTGCTGCTTTCTTTCCGCTTTTCTTTCCTTCGCTGACGAACACCCCAGCAAAGCTGTCCCTTCCGTCGTAAGTTCTTTCTCTCTCACTTTCTTTCTTCCTTCTCTCTCTCTCTCTCTCGTTTCTTTTTTTTTTTGTTCTCTTTTGGCCCCTAAACTTGGTGGGCGGCCTTCTGCTGCGGGTCCTGAGAAGGCTGGACCGCCAGCCGAAACTGTTAGGATAAAATAAATCTTGTTTTGTTTCCAATGTTGCACTGCTCTCGGAAGCTTTATATATATATATATATATATATATATATATATATATATATATATATATATATATATATATATATATATATATATTGTTATGACAAAGAAAGACACCGATGTTAGGGCGCGCGGGCAGCTGGAGCGAAGCAGAGAAAGACGAGGCAGAATAAGAAACGCCGGCCCAGCGTACGGGCGTTGTCTCTTGGTTCTCTATTCGTTACAATATGCGCTTTTAGCTGACCGTATTTCGCCTCCCGCTCCGCTCAGCCAGCCGGCGGTGGGGCCACTGCGCATGCGCCAGACAGTCAGCGCTGAGCGTGTGACCGGACCGTCGCCGCCAGCGGCCTGGAGCGAGCGAGAGGTCACGTGACACGAGGAGAGAAAACCACAATGGCAGCCTCTTGTGCCGCGAGTCCGCGTTGCTTGGAAAACGTAGTGGTTGTACGGCCAACAAGCAAGCCCCGACGGCACTTCAGGATACACGAGGATTTGTGCCTCCTCAGAGAAGTTGTCGCAGTCAATCCTTTTGAAAATCGGTGCATGTGGGATGACGTTTCACGAAACGTCGTTGCTGCGATACATCGGGAGCTGACACTTCGGGCAATAAAGGAGCGTCTCGAGCTCCTTCTTTGGTACTTCCGACATGAGGACTCCGCAAACCTTCGCAAGTAAGTGATTTCACGTGCAATAGCCACAATTTCATTTTCAACAGCAGCCACTCTCGCACCTATTCAGAAACGCTCCTTAACTTGACTTTCCACAAGGCAACGGGCTGAACGCGCTGACTCAACGCCGCGCGTTCGAAATGCGTTTATGCTGCCTCGAGGGCGGTGGCTAGTCAAGTTCAAGCGTTTGTGAATAGGTGGGAGAGTGGCTGCTGTTAAAAACGAAATTGTGGCTATTGCACATGAAAGCACTTACTTGCGAAGGTTTGCGGAGTCCTGTGACAAAAACAAATTAAGAAAAGCGAAGGTCACAAAAACAAATTATGAAAAGGCTCACGCGTCGAGCACTCGCAAGCATAACGCCAAAATAAATAAATTCATGCTGTTTAAAAACATAATTTCCTTTCTTGCTGTAAGATAAGTACAACTTTTTTTTCCTTTTCAACATACTTATGACTTTCATGCACTGATGGCGTCGCGCTTGACTTCACCGAAAGACGCTTGGCTAAAACCAACAACGCGCGTTG
Source organism: Rhipicephalus appendiculatus (assembly GCA_030522465.1). Lineage (NCBI taxonomy): Eukaryota > Metazoa > Arthropoda > Arachnida > Ixodida > Ixodidae > Rhipicephalus > Rhipicephalus appendiculatus. Next base: position 18,805 of record JALIZH010032495.1, read on the forward strand.
CGGTTCCGGTAATGCCTGGTTCACGGTAGCGGCACGGCGGCTCGCCGTTTGCCGTTTCCCGTTCTCAGGCCGCCGTGCGCGGGCTGTTTCGTTCGCGCACGTCTGCCGTTCTTTGCCGTTCGGAGAATAGGTCCGAGACCCATTTTCGTGCCGTTTTCCGTTTGCCGGAGAACGACGCGGCCAATCAGCGGCGGAGGAGCGGTTGCCATGACTACGGCGCGCCGCGTCGTCTGCTTCTCCCGCGCCTGCTTTTCGCGTCGTCTTCGGGGGAGAAGCAGACGACGCGAAAAGCAGAAACAGGGGACGCTGAGCGGCTTGTATTACGCTCCGCGTTTCTTGCCTTTATTTGAGGTATGGAGTTTCCAATGGAAGAATTTCTTGAAACCGTAAGACACTACAGTTTCTTGTATGACAACGCCCGAGTACAAAGACACATAGCTGAAAATGAACCGGTGGACCATCATCGGGGTGGAATTTGGCATCAAAGGTAAGGAAACAAACGTCATTCTCGCTACGAAAGCGCATGAACGCAGGCTGAGACAATGCAAGTGTTCTTTCTCAGGGCACCAAGCGATGATGAAATTCAGGAACGCGAGGGATCGCCGGAGAAAGATCGTCGTCGAAAAAGGACGAGCCACACGAAGCGGCGCAGGGGGCAGCGCGGGGAAGAAAACGAGCCGGCGCCGCAGCAGCAGGGAACACACCAAAATGAGCGCATTCACAGTAAACACAACGTACTCGGTGTCGTTGAGAGGCTTGTTAGGTTTCAGCGAACAAGGCAGACTTTTTCACGGCAGAAAAACGGTCCGCGTCGATCATGGCGTCGATTCACAGCCCATCTGATGCGCACATCGTGAATTCTCGTCGTCTCACGTTTCTTGCGAGATTGCGTCGTGTCACGAGATCGTCTCGCCGGTGAAGTTTGCCGTACACTTTGAACAGCTCTCTCGCGGGCGGCGGCGGCCGACGGTCTACGGCACCGCGCCGTTACGGCAGGCTTGCCGCCACCGTGAACCAGGCATAACGTTGAGCGTTTGAGCGGAACGGGAACGGACCGCAGAATCGGTCAGCTAAAAGCGCCTAATGACGCAGTCGACGAAGACGAAGCGCTACGTCTACGATTCTTCGTCCATGGCAGGCACCAACGTGCACCAGCAGTAAGTGCTGCTTGAGGACGGCGTCCAGGCCTCCTCGGCACCTGCTCGCCTGCCGCCGCTGCCACCACCGTTCGGGGACGGCGTCTAGGCCTTCTCGACGGCTCGACACCACTGCAGTGACGCCGTGTTCACGATAAGGGACGCCGTCCACGCGTCCTGGACCATGGATCCAGCCACCGTGAGTACCGGGACCGCCGCGCACTCCGCGAACCCCGCCCAGGGTTCGTCGGGCGCCTCCACCGACTGCGGCTCGGAACTATTGCGTGTTCTCGTGGAACTATCTCGTCAGCTCCACAACGGGTCGTCGCTGAACTCGGGGTACTCGCCTG
>JALIZH010032496.1:0-14652 GCA_030522465.1 Rhipicephalus appendiculatus
GTCGCTGCCACTGGCGTTCGATTATGCGGTGTCAAAACATGGCGGTCCAGACGTGTTTCCCACCCCAACAATTGACTTTGGCACTTGCATTGCACAGAAGAAAAGGCTTTTGGACACATGGCTTGCGCTCGGGGAAAAATGTTGCATGACGTCTCATTCCGCAGGCCACCTATTCCTGAACACGTCTTTAAACGGTAATTGGAATTTGGAAGTAACCAGGACAATCGGAAGCGCTATGCCTTCAGGGCGCTCTGCAGTCGCTGAAATTGAAATCGGATATATCCAACGAACTTCATGTGTCATCTGTTAAGTCTTGCGTCATTATACGAGCAACGATTGCGAACCTACATTTAACGCTTCAATCCTTCAAGCTGTTATCTTTAGTATACTCATGCTGTACTTATTTTTATTATCACAAAGGCTGTTGCTTTTAGTGCTTTTTGAGTTACGCAAGATGCATTTGTAAAGAGACTCACTTTTGCAAGAGGGAAACATACTTCATTATCCTCCATGAAATTATCGTTAAAGTCAGAACTTTATGTTTGCATTGAAACAATTTTGATTTCGGAGGGTTTATACACTGCATGTATTTAAATTTTCGCCAAAAGGCATTTGCATTCGTGCAATTAAATAGAAAATGTCGCAGTTTTAATACTTGCGTGGGTAGTTTTGGCTACTTTTACTACTCTTCCCCTCAAGCTGGCTACTTTTTGGCTAGTTTTCTTTTCATATTCTGGCAATTTTCTGCCTTTCAGACCTGGCAGCCCTGCATCTGTTGTTCTTCAACGAGTACCTAAATCTAACTTCACGGGCCTCAAACATTTCGCCTCCATCGAAGTGCGGCCAACGCAGCCGGAATTCGATGCCGTGACCTTCGGGTCAGCAGAACTTGTTTTAAGAAAAGCGACAAAAAACGGATATATTTTATATCAGATTGTATGTTGGTCTCACCTTCCGCGAATGGCCTGCCCCTCTTCAGGACCAGTGGTCGTTTTCCCTACGTCAGCTCTGGTTGTTTCTTCTGGCACCTGCATCATTCAGGCAAGACTCGAGAAGTGAATGTATGATTATCTTGCTTTACATAATTGGACGTTAAAGCTAACCCAAACATATTCTTCATGGAGGAGGAGTCATAATGCACTCGATGGGACCAGCCGAGTGACGAAGATTCTGAGAAGGTGGATGACCAGCGAATGTACAGAGACAGCGTTGCACAATGCGATTGCTGTGATATACGCTGATTAGTTCGGCTACGAGCTTAGACGGAATCTTGGCCGAAGCTAAATCTACACACACCATGTCCTGTATAATCATTTCCTCCTTTCCTGCCTCGTCTGCGTACGCTGCTTCTCACGTTAAAAAAAAACTGTCACCAACCCGCCCAACTTTCAACTGTACGACACACGACCATTGTTGACAAGTTTCAGCCGCTGCAAATCGTTCAATTCTCAATGCAAAGCCGAAGAAACCTGAAATAGCTCCATTGTACGCAGAGCTGATCACGAAACAACATTGTTGGCCGGAATACAGACGCTCGCAATGCAAGCGGCTTGTGACGTCACGGGACAAGCTGCTCGCGAGAGCACCAGTGTTTTCAGACTCTCGGGCTACTCGCGTGTTTATAAAAATATTCATTATAAATTAGGTGCTCGACCAAATGCGCTGAAATATCGCCAGCTTGTTCGCGAACATCGAAGGATTAACCCACATAATACAGATTATGAGCGAAAATTGGGTGTCATGGCCCCTTTAAGGAGCTCTTGTCGCAGAAAATTCGGTGCCGGCTGTCTCTTCCTCGCTGCTTCGTTCAAGCCGCCACTTTTACTTTGCACAAGAGTTGAAATCTGGGCCAGTTGGTTCATGATACTTGAAGAAAAAGCAGCAAAAGCACGGGACACTAGAAAGAGGCAGACGCAAACACCGCTGGACACCGCGTGTTTGCGTCTGCCTCTTCTCGTGTCCCGTGCTTTTGCTGGCTTTCTTCAAGTATTATTAGGTGCGAAGCAGCTATTTGACTCACGTGTGTAACGCCGTACGTTACGTAAGTCCGTACGAATGCACCGCAACGCGTTCCCCTCGCCGTAGGTGTTGGAGCGTTGCCAAGTGGGTCACGCTCCCCCTCGCACGCTTCCCTCGCGGTGCGCGCTGACGTCACTCTCTCCCTCACCCGCAGCATGCTCGTGGCAGCGCCCGCAGCTGCCAGCTGCAGATGGAATAACCCATCAGCTCTTGCGTAATCTCGACGCTTCCAAGCGCCCCCATCCTGCTGGAGGCCTATAACCGGGTGTTCGCAAGTGGATCCCTTCCTGACCAGTGGCGCACGGCAACTGTCATTCCAGTCCTCAAGCGAGGCAAGTCACCTCGTGCGATCAAATCTTATCGGCCCATTTCTCTCACCTCAGTGGCTGGAAAAACAATAGAGGAAATGGCCCTTCATCGATTGCACTGGATTGCGGATGCGCGCAATGTTTTTGCCCCCGAGCAGTGCGGTTTCAGACCTCATCGTGCGACAGCCGATTGCCTTGCAGCCGTCGTGAGCACACTTGAGCAGGCTCTCCACAACAAGGAGATGGCCATCCTCTTGCTTCTCGATGTCCAGTCGGCGTTCGACTCGCTGCCCCATGCTTCCATCGTCGGTGCAGTGCGCTCCCTTGGCGTCGAGGGCCGGCTTCTCGATTATGTTCGGGCCTTCCTTGCAGACCGGACGTTTGCCGTGCGCGTTGGAGGGGCGACCAGTTCACCGCGTCCCGTCCACACTGGTGTGCCGCAGGGCAGTGTTCTCAGCCCATTTCTTTTCAACTTGGTGCTTGCACCACTTGTGAGTGTCTCCCTGAAACGGCAATTCTCCCAGTGCGCGCTGTTGTTTACGCGGACGACATCGCCCTTTACGTGCGCGGCCCTACCCGGATGTGCTCTGAGATCCGCGGGCGGATGCAGATGGCTCTGCAGTGCGTGGAGAAGTTTATTAGTGACATTGGCCTCGCAATTTCGGCAGCGAAAACCGAGGCACTCGTTGTCCACCCTCGTGCTGCAGCCCGCCGCCACCTCCCGTGCCTTCAGCTCGACGGTGTGCCGATCTCTTGGCAAAACAGTGTCCGATACCTCGGGCTAACCATTGACAATCGTCTACGGTGGTTCCCCGCGGTGCGGCGCATTCGGCAGGATGCTTGCCGCGTTGAGTCTTGTGTCCGTCGACTCCTCGCCCGCGGCAACGGATGCCCTCCCACCTTCGCGTGGACCATATACGAGGCAATGGCCCTCTCCGTAGTGCACTACGCTCTCCCTCTCTGCACCCTTCAGGCCCCACAGTGGCGAGCGATTGACCGGGATCATCGGCGAGTGATCCGAATGTGCCACGGCATCCCTCGTCATACTCGTGTGGCCGAGACTCTCGCAGAAACTCGCGCATGGCCTGCGTCGCTCACAGCGGATCTGCGCGCCCTGGGTCATATGGAGCACCTCCATCGCGCACCTGGCGCCGGTCCTCTACTCGCCCGACTTCGTGCTGTCCCAAACACTCAAGTCGGTCGAATCATCGACCTATACGACAGTCTCGTTGTCGACGAACCTACCCCGTGTGCGCGCTGGCCCCCCTCCACACCGGCGAGCGCCCCTCCGTGTTTGCCTCGAGCTGCCGGGCATACGCTCAAAGCGCAACACACCTCAAAGTGCCATCGCTCAGGAGGCTGCGGCTAGGATGCACGAGGACCTAGCTGGCAGAACACAAGTCTGGCAGAACACAAGCTTGCGTCGACAGTTGAAACCCTTCTTCACCTGCTATGCGAGTGCCCCACATCTGACTGTGCAAGGAAGCAGCTCGCAACCCGCTACCTCGGCCTGCCCTGCGAGACCCTCGAGGACATCCTCTTCCCCACCGGCTACAGCGATCGTCGCCGTAATGCCCTTGCCGCCCTTCTCTCCTTCATCGACGCTGCTGGCCTCGGCGAGCGGCTCTAAAACCAACACGCACGTGGTCTAGCGCGCCCCCTCGCCCTTCCTGCCCGCAAGCCCTACTTTTTCTGTCTTTCCTTCTCTCTTTCTCCTTTTCATCCCCTTTCCCCGTGTGTGTATCGGTTGAGGTGTCCTCTTCGAGGAGACAGTTATCGTGCACACCGAACCCCCTTCCTATTTCTCAACAGAATCACCTATATATATATGCCGGCTGCTCCGCCCGCTCGCAACAGCTCTGACCCGCCTCCCGTGTCTTTGCGTTTCAAACAAACGTTTACTCGAGTAAACGCTACACCGAGTATCGCTTCAAAACCGTTCTTCCAGCACCCGCGTCGACGCCCGTTTCAACCGGGTCAACGCCGTGCGCACCGCTGCTGCTTCGCATCCCATCAGGGTTCCCTTCGGGGAGATGGTCCAAGTTTTTTTGCAACTTTACCTACGCCTATAACGGCTGTACTTCTGTCGATATCTTCCCTGTTTCTTTTTTTCCCAACAACACCCTCAATAATGTACGCTTATGCCGACTGCGGGCCGGTTCACACCTCCACTTAGTTTGAATCTCAAAGCATCTGAACGGTTGGCGCCTTATATGGGCATACACGCCATGAGAGTCGCCAGTTCCGCTTACAATAAGCAGATTTGGCCCTTCTTTTTGTGGCCGAGTCCCTTGTAGAATTTACCAGTCGCTTGTCGCGTTTTCTTTTTGGGCTTATTTGGATTTTCCCAATGAATATAGTTTTTTTAGTGATCATCGCGTTCACCAATAGCGTATTCGTCGTTCACTAATAGCGCGTTTGTCGATAACTTTGCGTAGTTGAGCGTTGAAGTCAAACATACGTTGGGGAAATCAACAATTAAGTATAACGTTAATCATGCACTCGCAAACTTGCATTCAATCGAATGGAGGTTATCCTGGGATCAATGGTAAAAGTAAATGTGTGCTTTTATTCATAGTTGCGCATATTTTCGCTGTGCAAAATAATGAAAGTAATAATGAAAGTAACTCCCCTTCGCAATTGAATGACATTTTTTATCATAATCGAAAACATTTTCAAGATTAGGTAAATTCATTGAATTTCGGCTACTTTTGGGCTTCTTCGCGAAAGTCGCGCCGCTTTTTTTCGGGCTTCTTTTGTGACGATTATTTGCTTGTTAGCTCGGTAGGATCTGGCAACTCTGCACGCCATGTTCGTTTGGCCGCTGCACTGTTGCGCTGTTAAGCTCCACGGCGCTAATTTGATTATCGTCCACGGCAGCCGCATTTCGACGGGACGATGTGCTAATACACATTGTGCTTTGATTCAGATGCACATTGAAGAACATAACATTGCCAAAATAAACAAAGTCCTCCGCTATGGCGCGCCACATAGTTATATAATGGTTTGCGTACTGAAATACAATTATGTTACAGACCTTGGGGCGCAATCTTGTGCACGTTCCGTGATAGAAAGTTCTATCGCACCACATGGTATTGATCGAGGCTCGTCTGACGGTTCAGACGTGAGAACAGCAACCGGAAAATACAGTGCTGTCAATCATTTTGTCGTCTGCTAGGCCGAGAACGGTAAGAGAACGGATGCAGACACCATACCGTCCGATAGAACGATTGGTATATAACTTCAATTTCAAGCTTTCAAAAGCAATGATTCCAAATAGTGATATCCATATATAAGAATTTTATATTTCTTAATGCCTTCAAAAAACAGTTCTGAATTCCCTCAGCAGGCGATGAAACGTGACGCATTCATCTGGGGCACTTGCCCTTCGCCTATTGGCTGTTTGCTCTCTCGCGTTCTCTCGTGACGATGTGTGTTCCGTTCTGTCACAGAACGTGTACAAGAGTGAGCCCTCGCTGGACGAATATCCTGGTGTCTCATTAGACACAACTTGCATCTTCACATTTCTACATCATGGCAGTCACCCAAGCACGTTTGCCGAGTGGCCTTACCAGCGATGGCGGAGAGGGGTCGCCCACGCCATATAGAGCAGGGTTGATCGGCACAAGTCGTCCCACACGCTGTACGACGGAGTCGAATGTGGCGCAGCCTTGGGTTTTCGTGGACGTGTTGCCGAGGACTTCCCATGCGCTGCGAAAAAGAAACATTAAAATATTTGATTGTAGGAGTTTGATGTCCCCAATACCAGGATATCATTATGAGAGACGTCGTAGTGGAAGGTCCTTGGAAATTTCGACCCCCTGCGATTCTTTAACGTGCACCTAAATCTGAGCAAACGGGACTTTAGCATTTCGCCTCGACCGAAATGCGAACGCCGCGGCAGGGATTCGATCCCGCGACCTTCGGGTTAGCAGTCGAGCACCATAACCACTAGACCGTGACAAGCCAGTCGTCGTTTTACGACGCCTTGCTGGTGTAGGCCTACTTGGAGTCGAGTGTCGAAAAAATTCCCTTTGGAACTCTGCTTCTCACCACAACCAATTTCCAACGGACAATGATTCTTAAACTTGAAGGGGTAAAACTGGTGTGAGCAAACACGACAGGGACACGGAAAGGATGAACATGGACAGGCGTAAAACTTTCAAGTAACTTTTAAAACTGTATGAAAGAAAAGAAAACGTATGATATCTCCGTTATACTGCGAAATCTGAGGAAGTGCATCGCTGGGCACAGCGATTCCCGTTCGTAGTGTTCCCACTGCTCCGTTTACAAAAGCGTCAATGACCCGAATGTTTGAGGTGAGCATGTATGGTTTGCCCCGGCACGAGTAGAATCTTTTTGGGAGATTCACAAACTTGGCGTGCGACATGTGCGGCACTTGTTGCTGCGCTTTATCGACCTTCCTGCTTGTTACGGCAGTTGAGACACGCGTCGTCTGCAGCGAGTTTGCGAGTCAGCACCGCGCCGGCGCAGCGCCGACGAAAAGGCGGCTCAGGGAGGGGCCTTCGCTAACTCGGCGAGGCGCCGTAGCCCTCTAGCACCCCTGCCGGAGTCAGCCCCATGTTTCCGAAACGTTTATAGGGGTTCTTCCTTGAGGAATGAACACAACAAGTTGCGCGTGCGAACCTGTCCCTTGTTTGGATCGCCCCGCACGCTAACAGAGCGTCAGTCACTCTCGCTAGTACAACGCAGCAGCCCTAACAGTCAGAGCTGTGACCCCCCTATCCCGCGGTTGGCGTTGAGTCGCGACCGCGGCGGGTTTCAGGCCAGTGGGGACAGAGAAAGGTCTTTCAATTGAAGGCGTTTATTCACCTTAGTTACGCATCTGCCAATTGCAACCAATACAGCAGCACATTTCCTAAAGAGCACCTCAGCGGCGGAGCGTTCCGCGCTACTAGGGGGATACAATCAACAAATAGCAAGCACACTTCGAGGGAGTGATGAACTGTTCATATCACCTCGCGCGGCTCTTGCACTCCGGTCCGGGACGGTACTTCGCACTCCATGGCCGGGCGCTGCAGGGGTTGGTTCAGATGCGGCCAGTCACACCCCCCAAGACGGAAGACCCGAGGCCCCCCCGATAAAGCGACGCATGTTATCGGCGTCTGGAGAGGAGTCTCCCCAGAAAAGGGCAAGGAGGGAAACGGGGCGCCTCGGCTTCAGCCAGGGAGCAGGCCGTCACAGGGGGGGGAGGGGGGGGGGGCAAAGTTTTCAGCCAGGGAGCAGTCACCAGATGGGGGGGGGGGGGGGGGGGGCAAAGTCTGCGCTATGCATAGTAGGGAGGGGGGCGCTGCGACGAACCTTCGCCCCCCCCCTATTAAGTCAATGTATAGGGCAGACTTTGCCCCCCCCCACTCAGGTCACTAGGGGGGGGCGGCCTCCCCTGAAGGAGAACCCTGAGCACGTCTATGGGCTCAGTAGCCACTCGGAGAAGCGCAGGTGGCGTTGTCTCTCGCGGGCGAGCGCACGTTCTCGCGAGCTTTTCCTGAACCAACCCGCTATCTTATTTTCCACTTGCTTTACTGGGACGGGCGACGACAGTAGACGCCGACAGCCTGACCACATTATCTAAAAAAAATTATGGTGTCTGTCACGTTTCTGGAGACAAAAATTTGCATCTCTGCAACTCAAAGGAGTAGTTAGTGTTGTTTAGCTAACCCAGTAAGCTATAAAGTCCTTTACTGCTTGCTCGCACATTTCGTCCACCCACTTCTAGGACAAGGCAAGAAAGAAAGCTTGCCTTATTAAGTGTCCGTGAGATTATGAGTTGCTGATTTATTCGCCTCCGGGCTGCCGTCCGCTTGAGCCCTGCTTGACTCAGATGGCTCGGCGAATACGCTGGGAAGGCGTTGCAGCGACCAGGAAGTCATTTAGCCACCTAAGAGCTTTATTTTTTTTATAACGCCTTATGAGTTTCCTTTGTAGCTTTGTGCTACAAATAGGTGCACGACAACTTTTTGTTTTCATCAAGCCATTAAATGTTTTTTTTTTTTTGTTTTATGGAGTTCAGCATATCAAAGCGAATCAGTCTATAAGAAACGCTGTACTAGAGGGCTCGGGATTATTTGGACCACATGGGTTTCTTTAACGTGCATTGAAATCGCACAGTACACGAGCCTCTAGCACTTCGATCTATCAAAATGTGGCCACCGAGGCCGAAACCGACGCCTTTCGGGTCAGCAACCAAGTACCGTAAATTGCTGGACCACCGCGGTTGACCAATCCATTAAATTTGTATGACGCAACCTATTGAAACTAACGCATACTGATGCCAAGGAAATCCTAGGACCATTGTGTAGTCTTTAACTGAAGCGTCGAAATTGTGACAAAAGGGGAAAATGAATTATCTTGGGCTAAAAAAAAGAACTTGCCCACAGCGCATGCTGCAATCACAATCTTCTAATTACGTGTCCCATACTCTACCAACACCGCTATGTTGGCAGCCGTTGTCCTCATCTCCCCCCCCCGCCTACCGAAATCTTTCCACTTTATCGGGCAGCTCTTATCCACCTAGTGGACATATCCACTTCGGCGAAGCGCATTCAGTTACTCGAAAAAGCGGCGAGCGGTGACATCACGACGCTCTTGACCAGGTCGACGCACCAAACCCGCCCGCTATTCCCAGCGCAGAGAAAGAAATTGGACGAAATGTACAGTAACAAGACACTTAAAGAAACTTGACAAGTCTGAACTTGCGTATGAACGTGTTCAGATGTTTGAGAACGATGCAGGGAGTGCGTACCGACATTCCAGGTGCGTCAGGTGGACGGCCGCGTTAAACCTAATTCAAGGGTTAACGTGCGGTCTCCAGATATGCGTCCAAAAGCGATCTCGTTACGGTGAAACGCATTCCGTCCCTCTCATTTGTGTCTAGAGTTGTGAGAGCCTCGTGACGTTAAAATAACGTTGCGGAAGATGGACCGCAAACTGGGGAGCACTGCTCGTCAGGCTCCAGCCAATCAGTGGAGGTCGAAGTGGATAATCCACCAGGTGAAATACATCGAGAATCGCGCCCCTGGCAGAAGGATGATGATATCGATGGCGAATGCCGGGCCGCGTGCGCTCAGAGTGCTCGGCGTAGCCTCAAAAATATTAAAAAAGAGAAATATTAGTAAACCCACCTAATACACAACCACACACAAAAATAGAAAAGAAAATGTGCTCACATTGTTTTATGAATCGTTCAGTACGTAACTTCAGAGCACCGCCAATAAATCACTGGAATCACCGCGGCGCCCCATACCCCCACCGATGTTCTAACCGTTGTTTGGTAATTTATACTTGTGTTCTGGTGCTTTCACGCCGGTCCTCACTTTGGGCAAAGCCGAGCGCAGTCCGTATAGTGATGTCTCGGAGGGCGGGTGAATACCCGGACATTGGATGACTATGTGGTTTATTGTCTCCTCTGCTGCCTTGCGAAGGATGCATTGCGTTTGCAGCCCGATAACATATAGTGTGCCCTCCAGCATCGAGTACGTAGAGCGCCAGAGCGTGCCTCCGCCAACAAACCACTTCCTCGTGAATTGTTAGTCAATGATACTCATAGCCATGGTCGCGAATGTGGAATGTTTCCTTGACAACCGGCGTCACGCAACACGTGATGTTTACAAACTGGCAGCTGGCCATTAAACCACGCAATTTAATTGGGGCCAACACGTAAGGAATCCAGATAAATCATATAGAAGATTGTGTTTAATTTTTAATTGAAGGGCGTCAGTTCTGACGTTTACTATGGAATAATGCACAAAATAATATAACACGTATACGATCTTCCAACGCTAACCATTTTTTTGTCATTTCATCAAGGTTACCCACTTGTCATTCGGCGCAAATCTCAGGCATTTATATACAGAGTTCAGACTATCTTGAACGTTCTCGTCCAGTAGCGCAGCCAGACACTGTTATTGGAGTGGGATAGGGGGTAGGGGGAGATTGACGGGGAGTTGAAACCCCTCAGGACTTGCATAAACCCGGACCAAATGAAAATGATATCGGCTTTCGGTTCAGAACAAAGCGGTTCAAAGTATGAAAAGACAGTACAGCGGTTGGTCCAGTCTACATGAAGAGATTCATTCGAATAAAGACAATAGATAAGGTAGTATGAAGACAAGCAAACCAATCGCGTAATCCAACACGGCAAACTCACAGCCGATGCGGCGGCGGTGCTTCTTGGACACCGCCTTGCGAGTGGTGACATCGACGACATTCTTGGTCGAGTGGTCTGGTGTGCCCACGAGGGCGCCACCCGGCAAACCTCCACGACGACACGGGCAGTCATCGTCGGCGCGCAGACCACTGGCGTTGACTAGTGGCACCGCCTCCGGAGGGCTTTCCTCTACCCTGATGCTGAAGGCCAGCGCTGCAAGCAAGCACGCGGTCAGGACGATGGCGGTGGCTGTTGCTGGCAGGTAACCGTATCGTCCACTGCATGGAAGAGGGTGCGCAGTCATTAGCTGCGGGAATCACGGGCACCGAAATTTACCTTTAATTTACCAAAATCGATCTACTCTCCTGTAAACAAGGCGCGAAGTACGCAGTGCTCGATTGCTCTTATAAACAAGTCCCACCAGACTGGTATTGGTATGCTAAAGAAGGCATTTTATACTCAACATCGACCCCTTGAAGGAAACCTTGTGCGTCAAGACAAAATGAAACGCTTCTTGCAAGCAATTAAGTCTGACTGCTATACACTTGCAAGCATCTCAGTGCACTGCCTTATTACAGGCTTTTTGTTGCGATAGAAATTATAGGGACCCTCTCCGGCTGATTTTTGCCGTCGCCGTCGTCGTCATGTAACTAGATATATATATGTATCTATATATATATATATATACATATATGTAAGGAACAAAGAAGAATAGATTAGCCAGAGTGCATTCAAAGCACCTGATCAGGGATTCGAACAAGCGACCCCACGTGCCACAGCCCACTGCGCTAGACAACACGGCCATGCTTGTGCCGGCGATATAACGGCGAGCTATTCTACCGCTCGCGGTACGCAGATATCAGAGCCCAGCTTGAGCATATTTTCTATCACGCAACGCTTACACATTTTCCTTCAAATTGAACACTGCCCTTGAGACGCGCACGAAAAATTGGCTTATTCTGTACCCCTCATTATGTAGAACGAAAAAAAAAACGAACACCGGGCAAACGATAATACTTTGAGGCGTCAGACGTCACCGCGTGGCAGAAGACGCAAGAGGGGTCATTCCACGTGCCGCAGTTTAACAGAAAAAGAAATATAAACCAGCGTCAGCTTCTGCATCGTGCACACTTCCAGCGCGTTGCTCAAATACAAACGCGTAACAACTACGACAGTTGTTAGTTGAATCTTGTCCTGTGTTTACCTATGTGCTCATTTCGAGCGTCATTCTTTACGCTGCAGCGGCACGCTGCAAGTATCGAGCTGCTTGTCGTTCTTCGTGCGACGTTATAATTTCTTTCTACCTGCATTTCTTGCTTCGCCCTAGTGGGCCAAACTGTGAGTCTTTTTTTAACACAGCACACAAAATACGCCACGCCGGCTACGCCCTGAGTCACCCGCTGTAGTATGGGGTCTGAACTAAAATGTGTAATTGCAAAAAAAAGGTACTGCTTCTGGAAAGCCAAGATTCTGTGCGAAACGTTTCGGCGTAAAACAACGCATTCTTATTTCTTAACAATGATAGCTATACAAAGGAGTGCACTGACGGTGGTGACACTGCTGCAACGACTGCCTCCCGTGGCGCAATCGGCTAGCGCGTTCGGCTGTTAACCGAAAGGTTGGAGGTTCGAGCCCTCCCGAGGGGCGACGTTTCTCTTTCTTTTTATTTCTTTATGCTGATTGCTTCAGAGGATTGTCCTGACGGTGGTGACACTGCAGCACGACTGCCTCCGTGGCGCAGTCGGCTAGCGCGTTCGGCTGTTAACCGAAAGGTTGGAGGTTCGAGCCCTCCCGGGGGCGACGTTTCGCTTTCTTTTGCTGCTTTATGCTGATTGCTTCAGAGGATTGTCCTGACGGTGGTGACACTGCTGCACGACTGCCTCCGTGGCGCAATGAGTTTGCCACTTCCGGCCACCGTGGTGAACGGGTGCGGGTGAAATGGGCTCCGTGAGGAGCGGCATCAGCAGGCCCACGCGGGTCCGCGGTAACGGAGGTCTTTTGCTTCCGCCGACCAGGACTACCAGCTTATACTGCCTCGTCTTCCAACAGGTCAGGTCGTCAACAATACCGTCTTCCTTCGTGCGGATTTGCGAGCGCGGCCATACCGCGTCGAGCACTTTCGCGACGCATTGGAACATCTTGGTGCGCTCCCAGATGTTGTATCGCCTTGGGGGCGTATCAAATGTGAATCACGTTTGGGCGGTGACGTCGAAGAACACGGAAGCAATGAAGAAAATGTTGGAAGCAGGCGATATTCAAGTCAAGGACCACCGGTGCATTATCGTGAACCCGAACGACCGTGGAATACGCATGAAGCTTCACTGGCTTCTTTACGGGGTCAGCGAAGAAGACATTCGTGCCGCCTTGGCGCCTTACGGAAAGCGTTACCGAAGTAACGAGGGAAAGGTGGCGTGTACGCGGCATCACTGACAGAGCGTCAACGACCCGACTTGTTGCCTTGAAACTAAAGGCTGGCGTCACCGTCGACGACATTCCTCACCAGCTACGAGTTGGGGAGTGAACTCGCGCTTGTTGTTGTGCCAAACCGCCCACCGTTGTGCCTCCGTTGCAACAGCACCGGAAACATTCGGCGTGACTGTCGTGTACCCTCTGTTGCTTGATGCAGGCGCTTCGGCCACAGTGACGAGGAATGCGTGATGACCTACGCCAACATCACAAGTAAGTCCAGAAAAGACGCAGAGGCAGAGCTGCTTATGGACGAAGCTGACGCCGAGGAAGCCGCTGGCAATGGGCACAACCAGAGCGGGCCGAAAAAGACAACGTCGGAAGTCGCTCGCCCACACAGATGCCTGGAAGGGGTGTCTTCGTTAGAAACCGACAGCGCACCACGTATAAGCCAACTCCCTTCGAAAGACGAAACGCTGAAGAGAGCAAAATCCACGATATCAGAGGGAAGAACAGACTTCGAGAGCGTCAGCGAAAAGAAAAAGCGATGGAAGTGACTGCCGGCTCTGCCAAGAGACCGCTCGAAGAAGCCAGCGACGAAACCCGCAAGGATGCAGCTGGAAGCGAGGACGAACCGCCTCCCAAGGTGGTCACGACCAGACGTCTACGTTTTGTGCCTAAGCCAACTATCCCTCCTGACCGAAAAATGGAGGGTACGAAGCCCTCGTAACAGCGAGGGACCTTCCCCACCTACATCAGTACAGCCTTCAGTTGCCAGCTTCGCGGCACCCACCATGGCTTCATATTACTTACGTACACAGCGACAGCGGAGCCTCTGGAAACCGCTGGATAAACATGTTGGCCATTACAGCACTGCATCGACCGTGCCCCAAACAATGCGCCCAAGGTAAGCTCCATGCGGTCCGCCTGATCAAGCTTAATCATGTCGTTGATGCTTAACAAGCCCCTTCGTTTAGGCACTTTAAATGTTCGCGGCTTTGCAAGCAGGCGACGCCAATACCAAGTAAGCAGAATTTTCCAGGAAAACGATTTAGATATTGTTGCTTTGCAAGAAACGAAGGTGGAAGGCCAGGAGCAGACGGACCGCATGGTGCAGCCATTTAGAACATTCTATAACGTTTGTGTGTGTCATGCTGTTGGCACCTCAGGAGGCTGCGCTGTTCATTCGTAACGATATTGGTATTGTAGAAGAACAAGTTACCGTATGTTCAGCTGGTCGCTTTGTTGTACTAGACTTTTCCTACTCTGGTTTCAAGTGGCGTGTATTATGTGTATTGTATGCCCCAAATGATGATGGTAACCGAAGAAATTTTTTTGAACAGGTGGAGGAATTCTTAAAGTCCGAGCGATATGTAATCATGATGGGCGATTTTAATTGCGTCTGCAGGCCAGAAGATCGCGCAAAAGGCAGCAGCGGAAAGATGTAAGCGCACAGCTATTATCTGAACTGGTAAATCGCTACGAATTGGAAGACGTGGGTTATCTCTTTTCGACAGGTATAACACCAGCCTACACGCACTATCAAGGTGAAAGTCATGCTCGCTTAGATCAAGCTTACATCCCATTACAGCTTGTACCACTACGCCAAAGCTACGATGTTAAACACGTGTCATTTTCTGATCATAGTCTAGTCATGTTTAATTTAGGAGAAAAAACAAAGGAATCAAGCTTTAAATTGGGGAACTGTGGAAATTTAATGCAAAACTTCTTCTTACAATGAAGTATTTGTGA
>JALIZH010032497.1:0-35262 GCA_030522465.1 Rhipicephalus appendiculatus
TGTTCTGCAAAACCGTTCGGGACAAGGACAATTGAAAGGCTATGCTAAATCATTGGCGCATTTGTGCCCATCATAAACTATAACATTTTTTTTGCGTTCCTGTCGTGGACACAGCTCACGGAGGTCTGTTTTTGAAAATTTGAATTTTTGTAAAAATTTATTTTTTGCCCTATCATTACGATTTTTGGGAGCCTAAAACTGTGTTTTGCATGCCTATTTTTGGCGCCTAAATGTCGATTTTTTAGTGCCTATAAATCCGGCCTCTAATGATGATCTTATCAGTATCAGCACCTACCCATTCAAGGGCGCTCACCAAAGCATGGACCCAAAAAATATGAGCGAAGGTATCTCGAGATATCGAGAACGAACTAAAATGCGTGATTGAGAAGGACAGTTTATTTCACCTTCTTCATCATCCTGACATGCTGCAAGGAACCATGCGCCAAAACTGCAAAAGTATTTAGCGCCCTGTAACACCATCATTTCCACCAAAGCCATGATCAAGAGCACAAACTGCCTGCGTCATCGGCTTGGGAGGTGGCTGTGGGAGCAGAGCCACCGGTGGTATGTGTTGCCAGGTTGCCATCTTTCCAATTGGGAGTACTCGCCCTCACTCCAATTGGAAAGTAAACCAGGGCAGAACAAACCTCGCTGGCGGAGCCGTAATAGGTAGGTTACGTTGATACCTATCGCCAATCGATGACGGATGCCGGTGGGACCGGTTCAAAAAATGCTGCCACTCTTTTTTTTTGTTTTATTTATCTTTTTTCTTTGGTGTTTTACTATAAACCGAATCGCGGGGACTCTAAGTGAGGTAGGGGAGGAGCGCCATTAGCTGGCATCTCGACTACGGGCACAGTTCCACTAGTGGGTCTTTGAAAGCTTGTATTAATCATGGTTGCCTGTAACAGCTGCAGCCAGACATGATCAAACAGCGCGACAATCTCTGCATCCACAAATTCCGAGGTGAACTGTGACTGCATGTCGTCGTCTTGTGTCTACGTTCTTTTCGCAGCTGCGCCCCATTCCCATCTGAACTGACGCCATTGGGCGCTGCTTTCTACTTTAGGCAGCGGTAACCCATTGTCAGGCAGACACTTTTCTCTATTGCCTCCCAATCGCCTCAGAAGGGTCGTGCCGTAAACAGCGCAGTGAAAGGAAAAAAAATATGGTGTGTTGCTTAGTAGCCGTTTCGTCCATCTGTATCAACTAGTTAGCTCGCACAACGTCGTGGTGGTAAGGAAGTAAACTCCGAGCGCTTGGAAACAACTGTGATTGATTATAAGCATTGTTCTGAATTACCGCTCATTTTTAGTGCATCACTACTCACTGGCTCTTTGAGAAGGGCTGCGCGGTTATTCGCCGGCTCCTGAGCGACCCCGTCTACACGTTGGGGTACGCTTACTTGATACACGAGGGCGTAACGTGAGCAGGAACTAAGAAAGACAAGAACAAGCGCGTTTGTCCTTGTCTTTCTTAGTTCCTGCTCACGTTACGCGCTTCGTGTATCAAGTAATCATGAATCAACAACTCGCCCCAGCACCCATTTTGACAAGTCAGGGTACGCTCTCACTGGTTCTGGATGTTCATTTACTTTTGTTTCCAAAGGTGTATCTACCCGCATGGTGGTCAAACATGGCTAAAACATTTTTTATAATGTTACCCGGTTACCAAGGAATGCCAATTGGCAAAAACAACACCAAGTAAGTAAGCTTACGATGTATTTTTTATCTTTACCAGGAGAACGTCTAATACCCTTGTTACACGGGCAGCCGAAACCGCGGTTAACGTAACCGAGGTTACGTTAACCGCGGTTCGCTTATGTTACACGGTGCGCGAAACCACGGCTACGCCGCTAACCGCGGTTGCAGGAAACCGAGCTCGGACACCTCGGTTAGGCAGTTCACGGAGGAAATGACCGCGCCCATGAGCGCTGAGTGCATGCCGGCGAGCGTGCGTGAAAAACGGACGAACTGGACGGCACGAACTACGGAAAGCCTGATAAGGGCATGGGAAAATCATTCGCGTGATGCGCAGCACGTCACGCAACGCAAAGGTGTACGCGGCAATAACAGCCGAGTTGAACGCCGAACTGCCGCCTGACGTAGAGCAGTTCACGCCAAAGCAATGAGGTTTTGCCGTAAAATATGCATATATTCGCATAATTGTACGTTTGAAGAACATTATGCAAGAAATAAGAGACATATTTGTGTACAGAACGGCGATCTGCTGATTAGTGCGTCAGTCACGGAGAGAAGTGGGAGGTTGATATAACACGGTTAAACTCCGGCAAACAGCGCTTATCTTACACTCTTGCAGCTCTTCTGAATCTCTGTGACCTGAAAGGTTTTGACTTATTCCACTTCTCCTATCAGGATATCCATGAATTATTTGCAGAGATATAATACTTGATCTTTAAATCAATAGCACATACAGTTTCATGTTTTCTCTCAGTCCTAAAACAAAACTCTTAGATATATATTTGCTTTTTTTTTCATTGGTATGTCGGCATTTCTAGGGTTGTAATCTATATAGTGTATAATGTTGTAATCTGTCAATATAATGTCTTTTTTATGCAGTGTATAATGTGCTTCATATTTTGTTTCTGGATGACAATCACGTTATCATGTTTATGTTTTTCAACACAGTGTAATAATTTCGTTTTCAATTCACGGTTCATATATGTATTCAAATCACAACTTCAATCTGTACGCCCCGTTGTAGAGCACCGCCCGCGAGGTGCCATATTGCCATGTTTACCGCGGTGCTGCTACCGCTCCGACTTCTTACTTTATATTTTTTTTCTGCTTTTTTTTTGCATAGGGCTGTGAACTAGTCAAGCTGTTTTAAAACACAGCTTTTTTTTCACAGTCCTTTCTTTCTGTACGACAGAATGAGAAATAAACTTGAACTTGAACTTGAAGTTAGTTTGTTGTACGCCAGGTGGTGTTAGCCGCCTTGACCGAGGACGCTTTCGCGATGTGTAACATCGGCCAACCGAGGGGTTGGCGCTAACCGCGGTTCCACGGGGTTAACCGTGGTTGGTCGTAACCGCGGTTAACTTGCCTGTGTAACATGGGTATAAGAGTAATACAGCGGCCTCGCTAAAAGAACGTGGCGTGGAGTGAGGCGCAAAAGATTGGCACCTACGGCAAAGGCCAACACGCAAGGACGCTCAGTGCAGGGACAGGTGTCTCTGAGCTTTTCTAAAAAAAACAAAATGAAGAACTGCTTATGATGACCGAAAAGACGGCGTTTCTGGTGAAAGCGGCTGCGGCGGCAGCGGAATAAATGTAATCATTTTCATGAAGTGGGAGAAAACATTTGCATCCGCTTTTCCTAATTTCGTTCTCTTGTCGCTGCCTTGGCGCGAACGCAACCGAAGTTGATTATAGCCTATGAATCACCACAATATTTACATTATTATCGTAAATGTAAAATGACGCTTCAGTCAATAACCAAATACGTCAAAACAAATAAAACATGAAATAATTATGAAATATCATGCGCCGAAACGTGTTGATATGGTACTATTTGTAACAGGCGAAATTCAAGTTACTTTCGTAATGAAATTGCACTATCTATCTATCTATCTATCTATCTATCTATCTATCTATCTATCTATCTATCTATCTATCTATCTATCTATCTATCTATCTATCTATCTATCTATCTATCTATCTATCTATCTATCTATCTATCTATCTATCTATCTATCTATCTATCTATCTATCTATCTATCTATCTATCTATCTATCTATCTATCTATCTATCTATCTATCTATCTATCTATCTATCTATCTATCTATCTATCTATCTATCTATCTATCTCTTTTACGTGACGATTCCTTAGCGCTTGCGCTGCTTTGAAATATCACCCATAAAACTGATCACATATAAAACGTCTAATACCTTATAATTTTCCGTTGTTATTTTTTTTTCTCTTATGGCATAGCTTTCAGTACAAATGTGCTTTACCGAAATGAAACGAAAACAACCAGTATTGAGCTCATCTAGGTTTAGTCATATTCAATCGTGTCGTCATCATGGTCGCGTGGTTTTGATACATGCATGCTCAAGTAAGTACATAAGTACACACACAATGAAGCGTGGCTCGGCTCGGAGAGAAACGTTCACGAGACTATTTTGCAACCGCCTGGTCCCATGTTTACGTTCCTCAATATTCTATCGTCCACGTTTATGATTAGGTGCAGCGAGGCGGGATTACTTTTCACGGCATGACAAATTCACGTCCCACAATGTTGACACTGCGCGCGCTGGTTCTTCTACCGCCTAAACTGCTTTTTTCCCTCGTAGTAGCCGTTTCGCTTGCGTTCGCTGCAAAGTATAAACGGCATAGAAATAGAGCGTTGGTCTCTCATCTCACTTCGTTGCAGGTGACGTCTGGTCTGGCGTCCCGTTCAGCTGCACTGACAACCGAGCACTGGTGTGCGGTTCCGTACCAATTACGGCGCCTTCTCGTCGGTGTGCATGGTAATATGTTCTAATGCAGCTGATGTGCACTCATAAGTTAAAGTTAGCATGCGCTGTTTATCTCGCCCCGGCAAGAAACTTTGCAAACGAGAACAAATTATTTAACGCGCAAAAAAAAAAGAGTCTCGGTGTCACCTATGAGCATAAAAGCCGATAGCGATATTAGAATGTGATATATAGCGATATACAATGTATAAGATGGGGCGCACAAAGTGCATAGTGTAGTCTTCTCAGGCGCAGAAATGGCCGTGCGCTTTCAATTAATAACTAACCAGCTTGAAGCTTTGGAGATTGATATGTACCCTTATATATGCATCACCGCACAAAGTTATTGTCCGGGACATCGTGTGCATAAGGGAGTTTACACTGGCTCGTACTCCTTGCGTCACAGCGTAGCCCAACATTGTGTTCCCTGTAGCGTTATGTTGCGTTTCATACTTAACCAACACCTCATCGACGTCGGCCCTAGTCCATAGACTCTAGCTATACAAAAGACAACGGTGCTTCCCCGAGTGTAGCTTGGTGCCGGTTTCGCTAAATAATTTCTCATACAAGTCGGAATGGAACACAGTGCTGCTTGCGACCAATGCCGCAGTGCAGAAACTAAATACATGTTCAGTATCGATGTTCACGCTACAGCCCGCACACGCGGCCGCTAGCTGTCAATTGGGTTGCCTTACCTTGACGACAGAACCCTGTAGGAACAGTCAGTAAAGGCGTCATTGAACTGTTGGCGTGGCAGTGGCCTATTGGACTGGTTATTGCACTCGAGCTCGCCACCTACTTTACCTTGTTTGTTTCCGTTTTGTTTTAAATCGTATCCTGATCCTTCCACTCTTTATTCCATGCTTCTTTCCATTTTCAACTCCCCTCAGTGTGAGGTAATAAACCGGATGTTATAATTCTTGTTGACCTCCCCACCTTTCCCTAATTTTTTTATCGATCTCTGTAGAGGCTAGCGAAGCTTCTTGTTGTAGCTGTGTGCGTTCGAAAATAGCTCGGTTATTTGCTCCGTAAAATTAACAAATATAGAACTGTGTTTTCCAGCAGAAAAGTAAGGATGGTAGGCGAGTCTACGCCAGTGCCCTGACTGGTTGTGATATTCTGACGCGTGCGCTAGGAATCCGTTGTTTTCACGTCTTCCCCTGTGCGCTTCGTTTAATGAAGGATGCTTATAGTCTCACTTTTGGCGATTGCGCAATTTATTTATTTATTTTTATTTATGACATACTGCAGGCCCAAGTAAGGGCCCAAGCAGGAGGGGCATGGGAAAAACAGTACAAAATATAAAAAAGGAAGCAACATTGTAAGTATGGAACAAGACAAGGATAGCTATACAAACATTGGCATATAAACAAAGCATATACATGTTTAGAGCAATAAGAAGGAAAGAAAAAAAACAAGAAAAAAGGAAACAAAAAAAGAACAGACAAAATAATTATAATCTTAATTGTGCAATAGCGTCAAGATTGGACAGATGTTCACAAGGTAAGTTGTTCCAGTCTGTTATTGTACGCGGGAAAAATGAATACTTAAATAAGTTAGTTTTAGCGCTATAAGGCGTTAGGGATTCAGCATGGCGATGCCTTGTCCGACGTGCTTCGAGCGGATTTATAAAAGGCTGTGGGTTAAGGGATAAACGGTTATTTTTCAGTAAGAACAAGAATTTTAGTCTGAGAATTTTCCGCCGTAGTTGCAACGTTGGAATGTTATTAGCTAGCATTATGGTTGATGGGGAGCCAGCTGAACGGTATTTGGAAAAAATGAATCTAACTGCTTTGCGTTGTATCATTTCTAATGCGTCAGTGTTACGTTTGGTGTAAGGATCCCACACAATGCATGCATATTCTAATTTCGGACGGATTAGCGAGTAATAAGCTGTTAGACGAGTGTTGAAGGGAGCCTGTTTTAATTTATGCCTTAAAAAGCAAAGCTTACGAAAGGCCGACTTACAGATGTTAGAAACATGCGTATTCCAGGATAAATTGTTAGTTATAGTAACACTAATAGCGAAAGTTGGGCTAGTTGGTGGTTCATGCTTGGGATGTAAAAACAGCGCAAAATATAGACAAGGACTGACGAAGAGACGACACGGCGCTCGAAGAGACGACACGCCGTGTCGTCTCTTCGTCAGTCCTTGTCTATATTTTGCGCTGTTTTTACATCCCAAAATTATAGTAACACCTAGGTACTTGTATTGAGTAACTTCTGTCAGAGGTTTGGAAGCGATGTTATAGGAGAAGGATAATATTTTAACTTTTTTAGTAATTTTCATAAACACTGATTTTTCTGCGTTTAATTCCATATTCCATTTGCGACACCAGGACACTATGTTTTGAAGGTTAGAATTGAGTGCAACTTGGTCATCTCTGCTAGTTATTTCATTGAACACCACGCAGTCATCAGCGAACAATCTGATTTGTACGGGCTCTGAAATTATGTTAGTGATGTCATTAACGTATATTAAAAATAACAAGGGTCCTAAAATACTGCCCTGTGGGACACCGGAAGTGACCGGCAGTTCGCCTGAAAAACTATCATCAAGAACAACAAATTGCTTACGGTTAGTTAGATAGGCAGTAATCCAATTAATTATATATGCGGGCAAGTTAATTATTTCGAGTTTTTTTATAAGGTTAGAGTGCGAAACAAGGTCAAACGCTTTTCTAAAATATAAAAAGACTACATCAATTTGTCCGGATTTGTCAAGGACAGTCGCAAAGTTGTGAACGATAGAAGTTAGTTGCGTAACCATAGAAAAGCCTTTACGAAAGCCATGACAGTTCGTTGACCTCACTATCATGTTTATTTCAATAAATTCAAGTAGTGCGTTGGCGCTTATGGTCTCCAGTCAAACTATCGTTTTGTGTTGGTCCGTGCTACCTTGGTCCAGTCGTTAAAATATACCAAGAACATTAGCTTTGCTGTATCAGACCTCTAGGAGGGAAGTGCCCGAGATTCAAACTTTTCTTTTACCATTTCACGTCTTGCAGATACCAATTGCAATATATCGCAAAACGAATGTTTTCTGTTTTAAGCACACCTTGCAGGACAAATTAAATTCTTGAGAAAGTCCCCTTCAACAATGTGTGTTCGCTCACATGCAGACACAGATGCGTCAGGTTGAGGAACGAAGGAAGTGGCATATTCCAATGCAACATTTGGAATACGCTGCACGTTTCTGTTTTGCGTGATTTATGAAATGTGCGCTTTTATTTAAAAAAAAACACACAAAATCTGCAGAAATCAAAAAACGGGTAAGAATTCAGAGCTCAGCAGAAAAATAAGTTCTTCGCAATGCTTTCCTTAAAGGGACTGTCTACCGCTCGGAAATTTTTTTTCTGATTGTGGCGAAAATGAGGCGATCGCTCATCACATCGGCGGCAACGAGCATGCTTTTGTCGGCAAAGAATGACTTCTAGCGTCACCAAACAGCGTTGTGGTTCAATCTACTGGCAGGACAAGAAATCCTCGCAGGTAGATTTACTTTGCTTAAAAACAAACATGTATAACTTGAAGTTGTATTTTACGCACTTGAGGCAGCTTTAGGTTGCGCCAGAGAGTAAGTTTTGCTTTTTTTTTCGCACGCGTTCAAAGAGGAGCACGGTGGCGCGGCCGGCGGCGCGTTCGCCTGTCTGCATGCCTACGGCGGAGAAACGCGAGCACTGCGTCCGGCGCCGCTCATCAAAAAAAAAAAAAAAAAAAAAGAAAAAAAAAAAAGATGTCTTCGGCGAATAGCAGCGCGACTGACTTCAGGGAATTTTCGAACCATGCCCGTGAGTCCAACGTAATCTAGTAACGTTGCGCGAGTCCTCATGCGTAAAGTGCACACCAGTATTCACCGAGGTTCTACACTGAAGAAGAGTTTGCCATCACGTTCCGCTTCACCAAGGCTCCATGCTGGCTCTCATATCGCATATGCAACACAGAACACCTAAACGTAACTGAAAGACAGCAAGGACCGTCTGTTCTTTGGTGAAGCACGTCTCACGTTCGTTTTAGTAGTACGTTTGGCATGAGTGGAACCACTACAGTTCGTTTCACGACGCCGGCGTACCAGTGTTGCTGGAACAGACCAACTTTTCCGCTCTACTGTGGTGGTTTTTCAGGCTGACTAAACAAAGGTGGAGAAACCGGGAAATAATACTTATTTGACAATTTGCGTGCTTTAAACGACCACTACGGTATTTGTTTTATTATTAAACAAAAATTGATGAAGCCCGCAAAAACTGAGCGCGGTTTCAGTTTTTGACTTTCACCGGCACTACAATTGTCATCGCCTCCACCAACCAGCGTGAAGACCGAACGCAGATCGCAAAATTGTTTTAAAAATTTCTACTCACTTTCCAGAGAAGCTGCTGCAAGGTTGGACGCCTCAGATGGCACGCTTTTTATTGCGATACAAAACATAAAGGCGATGAAGGACGGTAGACAGTCCCTTTAAAGCAATTGTTTACACCACTGTACTTACTAACCCTTGCAGTCGTTGCACGGTCTTGGCAAGAAAGAATTCTTAAAAGAACACTAAGTGCGCTGGAACCCAGAAGATCCTCTTTCCTTTCAATATAGTGCAGGCATTTTTGAAACCAATTTTCAAATGTGGCATAGAGTTCGTAAATATTTTGCCAGAAAATAATCAGCTTTCTAAGGCTTATCATCTCTGAGGCAGCCTTTCGATAATGCTGTGTTTGTTATCAATCAGAGCCCTGATGTACTTAGACGCTTATTTTATGCTATGCAGACAGTTAGTTCTGTTTACATTTTTGTTGATTCTGAACAAGGATATTTTACGTGTACACGTCGAACGTTATCGCATTTAGCAATGTGGAGTGACCGTATACATAGCTCTCATTGTGGAGAACACAAAAGTTAAATGATCATGTGTACCGCCTGATGTATCTCAGGTTTGATTAGCATATCAATGATACCGAGATAATTCCGAATACAGTGGAGCAGATTTAGTCAGTTTCCTATAATACCCTTCCTACGCTTCCTATTATGAGCAATCAATTGTCAAATTAGCGATTTTTTATATTGTAATAAAAATAAATTATGGTTTGTTACGCGATGTCTTGGCGACGGCTACTTCTTTTCTCTTGGTTGTTTAGATACAAAAGCTTGAGAAGCAAAAATAATACATGCATACATTTTCTTACATGTTATTGGAGCCAGTTGAATGTATAAGAAGAGAGTTACATGGTACAGGCGGGTGGATTGCCGTAATTGGAAGAGGATAAAGTGAAGCTTAGTCGATAAAACATAGTGTTCCTTCCTGTCCTGTTGACGTCGTGTAATTTCAACGCTACAATATATAAGTCTTACAATTGGTACGTTCAAAAATTATCGTTTGAACTGAGCACAGATACAGTCGCAGTGCACAGTTTCAATGTAGTCCGTTCAATATCAATTCCAAATAATAGTGCCTTCAAAAAAAGCAAAAAAAAAACATATTGAAGCACTCTCATTGCTTTGCGACTTCTCTGAGATCGACATGGGCCTAGTATTTTTGCCAACGAGAATGATCGCTCCAATTCGAAGTGAGTGGAGTTCCTGTTCAAGCCGCTGTCGATGTGTGATTTGCTTGGCAGCGTTTACATCTGCATCGAAGGGGAGCCAATCAATATGACATTACAGTCACTCGTTCTACGTTTCACCTGTCTTATTTTAAATCAACACTGATCGCACGTCGTTTTCTGTGCCACTTTGTGATACAAAAACCGTGCAAGCTCGTGGCACGTGTCACTGTGCATTTATAAAGGAGTGAGTACGTGCCGCACGAAAAAGATACAATAATCATTGTAATGCCTCCCGCGTCGGGCAAAGCGCCACGCCACTCTCGATTCGACGCGTAATTCATCATAAGTCAAAGCCGGGCCCATCACCCGAGGTAAGAGGATCATGGTATGGGATTTTTTCCCGCATTTAACACATCCACCAATCAATGCAATTGCCTTCCCTTTAAAGTCCATGCACTGAAAGTTCCGTAACCACAATACGGGATAATACAAACTCGAGCGAATCGAAAAAAAAAATTAGTGAATTATTTTCGCTCAACTGCAATAATGGGTGAAGTAGGAGGAGGTGTTGAATGAACGGTACTTTATTTGATAAATGTGTTTAAGCAGAGCTTGGGGCTGATGTGTGGCTCCGGCTACTCCTCTTGTCTTGTATATTGGTTTTGATGGCGATATTGTCAATAATGGCTAAACTGTAAAAATTTACAGTTGAGGGGATATACGCTGTCTACTCATTTTCAGCATTACTATGAGCCTTTTCTGGATTCACATTTATACTCACGTCTACTCACATGTATTCGAAAGCAGTATCGTTCATACACCCTTTCATTATTTATTGATCAGAGGCGTGAATTACGTAGGGGGTGCCTTGAACTCCCCTCCCACCTCCCTTTTGCTTACTCTTCCAGGGAAGTTCCTGGTAAACATATCTTATGGTGTCATTTCTTTCAAGAAAAATTTCTTGTGGCAACGGGCATCGGCGACACCGCGGTCGCCACTCGGAAAACGCCTCAGTCGGGGATGCTGCGGAGCGCATTGATGGCTGATGTGGGCAGGCGTCGAAAGTGGTGCGTGATCGGCGTGGACGTGAGCTTCGGTGAGAATTCGACGCTGCCTGCGCGTGGTTCGGGCAGGAGCACGCAGGCCGATCATCACGGGAAGGCCATGCCGGAAGTAAGGCTTCGCAACGCACACTCGATTTCTGGAGGGCTGTAGAGGGGGCGGCGGGCAGGTGCGTACAACAGAGATGGGCTGATGGCACGAGCGCCCGGTGTACATGGATGACACCGACGCTGGCCCATCTCTGTCGCGCGCCGAAGGAATAGACCGTCGATTTGAGCGGCACTGATGAGATACACAGCGTCTTCGAATGTCCTGTGGGGGAGTGCTGATGGGCTTGAAGTTCCTCGACGCTGTCCCCAGAGATGTTTTCCAGCAAGTCGGGATTCGCAGGCAGCTTGGGCTGTGCCAGATCATAGGACGGCGCATATGTGGTTACGAAACCGCCTTGGGCAGCCGGCACAGGAGAGCTTGAGAGCGGGGCGGGCATGCTGGCCATACGTTAGCGTGGCCGGCGGGTCATAAGTGGGTAGCTCCACCACGGGCATATCTGGAGCGTCGTCCGCAGTCGTTGCCATGCTGGCGGTAGCTTCGCCGCTGGCGTAGGAGATGGACAGCTGGCTCGGTTAGGGTGCCGCCCGTGGTTTCGGCGAACAAATAACAGGTGGCGCCGGTTTGGGTGTCGCACACAAGGTCAGTAGCCGCTGAAGTCGTCATGCTCACCGACGTGTCCACAGGCGTCGACCGCTCAACCAAAGGCTGGTCTTCCGGCGGCCTATGCTGCGATACGTCAGTGGACTTGGTTGTCGTCGGAAGCTCGCCTACCTCATTGTTGAGGCAGAGAGCTAGACCAACGCTAGACGAGATGCGGTCAAGGCGAACCGCGAGGAAGGCTTGATCGGGATACGTGGAGAAGCGGCCCTCCGTGGGGTCGGTCCCTTGACGGAGGCGATGTTCAAGACGGCGTAGAATGGCGTCCCGCAGTCTGTCATATGGGTGGGGGGCTCCACGAAAAAACGTGAGGCGTCGTTTCAGTTCACGCGGAAGATGGAATTCCAGTACCTCAAACATGAATTGTTGGAGCCAATGCCGTTTAGCTCCAAGGCCGCCTCGAACTCCTCGAACCATGACTCCAGGTGAGAGCTCCGCAACGGTGGCAGCGGTGAAGCGCTGGTCGCTGTTTTTTGCGTCCGAGGTCACCAAATGTTGTGCAAAGAGACGGCGGCCGACGAGGCCGATGCCGTGGTCGCAACTTTATTGGGACGCTGGCGAAGCGAAGCGGTAGCGGATTCTCCGTCCAACCACGGTCAAAAGCCAGGGCCGCTCTAACTACCTCGTGGCTCGCGCATCACGAAGCACGCGGCTCTCTTGTTTGCGCGGCAGCTGTCCAAGAGCGGTGCGGCGCTAAAAGGGTAGAGTTCGTGCCTCACGAAAACCGATACAACAATCTTTGTAATGCCTTCCGCTTCAGATGAAGCGCGACGTCAGCCTCGGTTCGGAGCGTAATAAATGAAAAGTCCAAGCCGGGCCCAGCACCCGTGGTAAGGGGATCAAGCTCAGGAATTTTTCTACCTTGTCTAATACATCCACCACTCGCTGAAATTGCCTTCTATTTAGAGTTCGTGCACTGAACCTTTCGTAACCACTATACCGGTAATACAAATTCGACTTAATCAAAACAAGAATCATTGGGTTAATTTTCACTCAACTGAAACAATGGGTAAATTAAAAGGAGGTGTTGAATGAATGGTACTTTTTTTAAATAAATGTGTTTAAGGGAGTTTGGGACTGATGTGTGGCTCCAGCTACTCGTCTTGTCTTGCGTAATGGTTTTAATGGTGAACTTGTCAATAATCTCTCGACCGTAAAAATTTACAGTTGAATGGACATGCACATATGTAGTTTCAGTACTACACAAGTCTCCACGTAACACGTACGTTCACAAGTAAAGCGTCGACGTTTCGTTCGTGTGAAGGTGTGATATCTGGTGATCACTTCCACAGTTCACCGTGATATTTTTTTTTGCAGCAGCAGTTGCTGTAACTCACGTAATTCATACACCTTTCTAAATTGATTATTCAAACACCCTTCTAAATTGATTATTTGATGTGAGCGTACGCTTACAAAGTTGCCAAATAAAATCAATTACGGCAAAAATTTACAGAATGTCTGAGGTCTTCGTAAAGAGCTTTGAACCAAACGGCCAACGGCAATAGGCAATTTTATACGTGTGTGTGGTAAGATAAGGAAAATTTTATATAAGGCTACTATTGCTGCAATATTACAAAATACCACTGATCGCCTAAGGTCCGTGAAGTAACTTTTTTCTGTTGGCAACATGATCTACCTGGCACGAACGACCTCCCGAAAGTGTGTAATACTAGAAATGTGCTAGAGTGTACTGTTGCAGCCACGTTGGAGGCTGATATGCGTATTTTGAAACCCTTGCGTTTTTCGCGGTCTTAAAAATATGCTCGACGTCTGGCATTCCTTGTGGCCTTGATTAGGCATGTGACTGCATCGTAGTTAGTTTTCATTGTTCGTGGCGTTCTTAGAAACAAAATTATTTTAGGCTGAGAGATCCAGCGTTGCCAAGTGCGCTCTACTTGTGTTAGACGAATCAAGCGGCTTCATCCATGAGTGGTATGACGATACATGCTGAGGTAGGCGTCATTGAGTATGAAAAAAGGTCACAGTTTCACTGCAAGGGTGAAGCAATGAATGCGATAGCAAAAAATTGTAATGTTATACGAAGTGAGGCTGGCAGCTAACTCTTTTTGGATTCGATCTCACGCAACTCTAGAAAACACTTGTTTAAGAGAATTCTCTTCGCGTTGAAGGCGCACCACGTAGAAGGGTACGCCGGCCCGGCCGCCGAGAAGGGGGAGATGAGAAGGGGAGATAAAGCGCACGCCCGCGCCCGCGCTCGTAAAATCGAACGTCGCCCCCCCCCCCGCCCGCTGTCGGCCGCCGAGAAGGGGAGATAACGCGCGCGCCCCCCGCTCGTAAAATCGAAGGTCGCTCGAGGGACCCCCCCCCCTCGCGTCTTTTCACGCTCACGAACGACGGGCGGGCCCGGTTATATATATACATATACGGCAAATGACGCCGACGGCGAAAACCAGCCGCGAGTGTCCATATAATTGCTATCGCAATAAAAAAGGGACTGACACTCATGGTGACAGAAGCACTGCAGTGGCACCGAAGGTAGATCACATGTGTCCAGCGTGATACCGGTCGCGGTTGGGCACCCACACCAGCCAGTCAGACAAATCCTTGAAGACAAACGCTTCAAGGATTTGAAAGAACCACGTGGAAACGTGAAGTGAAGTGGAGTTCGTTGGAGACTCTCATCAGGGGAAAACGTTTTGGGACGGAGAAGATGACAGCCGGGATGCGGGAGTTACGGGTTGCTGAGTTCTTAGCATAAGGTCGCTTTGGCTTCCACTTCAACACGCCACCACAATAAAACTTTTCTTGATGATCATTGGGTGTCTTCGAAAAGGGTTTCAATGCCCTCACCTGACGTCTAATAGTCTGGCGAGTTTCATCTCCATGAGCTGAAGTAAAGCGGCATCCTCGTCCCTTTGTCTGAGCAATCGATGCAACATTTCATTACCAGCCGCAGCGCTTTTTGAACATTTCGCGCAATAGATACGTCGGTTGGTTCTGGGTACTTCACTTGCCCTTTTTTGAATGCATGTTTAAACTCGAAGCATCTCTTAGCGAACCCAATACTGTTAGAGGCTATCTATCTATCTATCTATCTATCTATCTATCTATCTATCTATCTATCTATCTATCTATCTATCTATCTATCTATCTATCTATCTATTTATCTATCTATCTAGTTGCCTGCGTCACCATGCTCTGGAGGTCGCCTCATTCGGTTGGCATATACCAATATTGATTTTTTGAAGGTATTAGCCTACTGCATGACGAGCATGAGTAGCAGGCCATGACATGAACAACCTGATACGCCTGTCGCGTTCGTCGAGAAAACTTTCCCACAGTATCGTGTGGCGTATACCCGCATACGAAGGCCCATGGTACACGGGTATACAGCACAGGACATTCACTATTTATACCAACGTAGGACAGCGAAAAGAGACATTTATACCTTCAAAGACGCTATGCGTGGAATGGACAAGAAAAATACATACCTCTCAATATAGTTTGCAATTTTATAGTGGCACTCAATCGCACACTTGCATTCGCACTTCTATGTCCAAGCAAGCTGTATTCTAGCACTGCTCGTCCCCGCAGGAATACGGCAATCTGTGCTGCTTATACTTCACCTTGATAAATGTGACACTTGAACTACAACCTGTGCGCAGCTGTTACGTCCGACAACGAGCTATGCGAGTATGATGCCAGCGTAGTAAACGTGTTTGGTAGGCACACGATATAGAAGCCACTTAAATTAGACAAAAAATGTCAAATCAACTCATGAGACCTGGCTAATAGCGTGGCATGAGCAGCTGCTCGCGGGCTGCTTCGCATGAAATCGGCTCCCAGACTGCGTGGAATCTGACGAAATATTCACAGGGAAATTGTTTAAGCCGGATGTTAGGTCGTTCTGTGTGCTCGGCAAGACCTTGAAGAATGATGACGTCACCATGCATCGCTCAGCCACACGCTGCCAGCTTCCACACCTCGCACAACTGTACTCTATACATATCATTGACTACTCGCCCACCTCGTCGCCACAGCTGCGCTTTCTGCCTAGCTTTGCCTCCTCGCCCGTCCTTAGCAACAACTGGGCTCTCTACCTAGCTTTGCCTCCTCGCCCACCCTTTACCACACAACTGGGCTCTCTACCTAGCTTTGCCTCCTCACCCGTCCTTAGCAACAACTGGGCTCTCTACCTAGCTTTGCCTCCTCGCCCACCCTTAGCCACAACTGGGCTCTCTACCTAGATTTGCCTCCTCGCCCTTCCTTAGCAACAACTGGGCTCTCTACCTAGCTTTGCCTCCTCGCCCTTCCTTAGCAACAACTGGGCTCTCTACCTAGCTTTGCCTCCTTGCCCACCCTTAGCCACAACTGGGCTGTCACCTAGCTTTGCCTCCTCGCCCACCCTTAGCCACAACTGGGCTCTCTACCTAGCTTTGCCTCCTCGCCCGTCCTTAGCAACAACTGGGCTCTCTACCTAGCTTTGCCTCCTCGCCCACCCTTAGCCACAACTGGGCTCTCTACCTAGCTTTGCCTCCTCGCCCGTCCTTAGCAACAACTGGGCTCTCTACCTAGCTTTGCCTCCTTGCCCACCCTTAGCCACAACTGGGCTGTCACCTAGCTTTGCCTCCTCGCCCACCCTTAGCCACAACTGGGCTCTCTACCTAGCTTTGCCTCCTCGCCCGTCCTTAGCAACAACGTGGCTCTCTACCTAGCTTTGCCTCCTCGCCCACCCTTTGCCACAACTGGGCTCTCTACCTAGCTTTGCCTCCTCGCCCTTCCTTAGCAACAACTGGGCTCTCTACCTAGCTTTGCCTCCTCGCCCACCCTTATCCACAACTGGGCTCTCTACCTAGATTTGCCTCCTCGCCCACCCTTTGCCACAACTGGGCTCTCTACCTAGCTTTGCCTCCTCGCCCGTCCTTAGCAACAACTGGGCTCTCTACCTAGCTTTGCCTCCTCGCCCACCCTTAGCCACAACTGGGCTCTCTACCTAGCTTTGCCTCCTCGCCCTTCCTTAGCAACAACTGGGCTCTCTACCTAGCTTTGCCTCCTCGCCCACCCTTAGCCACAACTGGGCTGTCACCTAGCTTTGCCTCCTCGCCGACCCTTAGCCACAACTGGGCTCTCTACCTAGCTTTGCCTCCTCGCCCGTCCTTAGCAACAACTGGGCTCTCTACCTAGCTTTGCCTCCTCGCCCACCCTTTGCCACAACTGGGCTCTCTACCTAGCTTTGCCTCCTCGCCCGTCCTTAGCCACAACTGGGCTGTCACCTAGCTTTGCCTCCTCGCCCACCCTTAGCCACAACTGGGCTCTCTACCTAGCTTTGCCTCCTCGCCCTTCCCTTAGCAACAACTGGGCTCTCTACCTAGCTTTGCCTCCTCGCCCTTCCTTAGCAACAACTGGGCTCTCTACTTAGCTTTGCCTCCTCGCCCACCCCTTTGCCACAACTGGGCTCTCTACCTAGCTTTGCCTCCTCGCCCACCCTTTGCCACAACTGGGCTGTCACCTAGCTTTGCCTCCTCGCCCGTCCTTAGCAACAACTGGGCTCTCTACCTAGCTTTGCCTCCTCGCCCACCCTTAGCCACAACTGGGCTCTCTACCTAGCTTTGCCTCCTCGCCCTTCCTTAGCAACAACTGGGCTCTCTACCTAGCTTTGCCTCCTTGCCCACCCTTAGCCACAACTGGGCTGTCACCTAGCTTTGCCTCCTCGCCCACCCTTAGCCACAACTGGGCTCTCTACCTAGCTTTGCCTCCTCGCCCGTCCTTAGCAACAACTGGGCTCTCTACCTAGCTTTGCCTCCTCGCCCACCCTTTGCCACAACTGGGCTCTCTACCTAGCTTTGCCTCCTCGCCCGTCCTTAGCAACAACTGGGCTCTCTACCTAGCTTTGCCTCCTCGCCCACCCTTAGCCACAACTGGGCTCTCTACCTAGATTTGCCTCCTCGCCCTTCCTTAGCAACAACTGGGCTCTCTACCTAGCTTTGCCTCCTCGCCCTTCCTTAGCAACAACTGGGCTCTCTACCTAGCTTTGCCTCCTCGCCCACCCTTTGCCACAACTGGGCTCTCTACCTAGCTTTGCCTCCTTGCCCACCCTTAGCCACAACTGGGCTGTCACCTAGCTTTGCCTCCTCGCCCACCCTTAGCCACAACTGGGCTCTCTACCTAGCTTTGCCTCCTCGCCCACCCTTAGCCACAACTGGGCTGTCACCTAGCTTTGCCTCCTCGCCCGTCCTTAGCAACAACTGGGCTCTCTACCTAGCTTTGCCTCCTCGCCCACCCTTTGCCACAACTGGGCTCTCTACCTAGCTTTGCCTCCTCGCCCGTCCTTAGCAACAACTGGGCTCTCTACCTAGCTTTGCCTCCTCGCCCACCCTTAGCCACAACTGGGCTCTCTACCTAGATTTGCCTCCTCGCCCTTCCTTAGCAACAACTGGGCTCTCTACCTAGCTTTGCCTCCTCGTCCGTCCTTAGCAACAACTGATCTCTCTACCTAGCTTTGCCTCCTTGCCCACCCTTAGCCACAACTGGGCTGTCACCTAGCTTTGCCTCCTCGCCCACCCTTAGCCACAACTGGGCTCTCTACCTAGCTTTGCCTCCTTGCCCACCCTTAGCCACAACTGGGTCCTCTACCTAGTTTTGCCTCCTCGCCCACCCTTAGCCACAACTGGGCTCTCTACCTAGATTTGCCTCCTCGCCCTTCCTTAGCAAGAACTGGGCTCTCTACCTAGCTTTGCCTCCTCGTCCGTCCTTAGCAACAACTGGGCTCTCTACCTAGCTTTGCCTCCTTGCCCACCCTTAGCCACAACTGGGCTGTCACCTAGCTTTGCCTCCTCGCCCACCCTTAGCCACAACTGGGCTCTCTACCTAGCTTTGCCTCCTCGCCCACCCTTAGCCACAACTGGGCTCTCTACCTAGATTTGCATCCTCGCCCTTCCTTAGCAACAACTGGGCTCTCTACCTAGCTTTGCCTCCTCGCCCACCCTTAGCCACAACTGGGCTGTCACCTAGCTTTGCCTCCTCGCCCGTCCTTAGCAACAACTGGGCTCTCTACCTAGCTTTGCCTCCTCGTCCGTCCTTAGCAACAACTGGGCTCTCTACCTAGCTTTGCCTCCTTGCCCACCCTTAGCCACAACTGGGCTGTCACCTAGCTTTGCCTCCTCGCCCACCCTTAGCCACAACTGGGCTCTCTACCTAGCTTTGCCTCCTCGCCCACCCTTAGCCACAACTGGGCTCTCTACCTAGTTTTGCCTCCTTGCCCAGCCTCAGCAACAACTGCACTCTCTACCTAGCTTTGCCTCCAAGCGCAACCCCTCGCCACCGCTGCGGTTTCTACCTAGCTTTGCCGAGTCATGGCGCCGAGGTTGGGCTTTGCCGAGAATGGTATTGTACATCAGGAGGGTGCGAAAGAGAAATGAGGGTCAGGAGGAGGGCGAGCCGCCAGCTCCGCTGTTTCCTCTGTCTTCGCACCACATGTGCGTAGCTGCCCAATTTTTTTCCTCCTGGTTTGCAATGTGCAATCCTCGTCACTCCTGTTTATTTTTTATAATCGACATGAAAACGTGAACATCATAAGTTAATGAAAAACATGTCATCTTTGATTAGTTTCGTTTCGCTATGGCGATAACACTTCACTTCGCAGATTAAGACGTGTGTAGTAGACGGGGTCGGGCGATAGACAGCCACTCGTCATATATGCTAATAGTGCCAAGCAGAAATTAGGCACTTGCGCATGAAATAAATGTATTAAAGTACATTTCGATAGTTTCGGTTCAATCAAAGAACACAGCAGTTTTAATCGGTGTGATTAAAAATTGTCCCATTTTGTTACTACCCGAAGCTTCTGGCTAAGCGAAACGAAGTCATTCAGGAGTGTCTCAATAGGTCTTTTAATAGCGGCTTTTTTCATAGTTTTCTTTTTTGACGTGGCTCCATAGACAACGTTATTATCTTGGCAATAGATGCTCGCGTGATATCTTAAATATCGAATATGGTAGTATTCAGATTACCATATTCGACACGGTAGTATTCAGACTACCATATACACACTACCATATTCGATATTTAAGATAGCAACAGACGCCGAAGAAGAAAAAAAAACAGACAAACACAGGCTCTCGTACTTGTCTGTTTATTATTTGGCGTTCATCTTTTCTTGACGCTGAACCACCGCACTTAAACTGTAAGAGGAGCAATAACCTAGCAGTTAATCCTCCTGGGGTATCGGATTAATTATACAGAATTCTATGCAAAGCAAAAAACAGAAGAAACGAGCTTTCACATAAAAAGCATGAATATTTCAACACCCTGATTGGTGTTGAAATTCATTGGCTGTTTCGGGAAGCGATACGAAAATAATTTTTTTTCTGATGACTGATTTTTGTTCCCTGTTGATAAAAGTTTAATCTTTCGAAACGCGATAGTGCCGGCTGCGCTAACAAAAATTTTAAAACCCAAATTTTTTTGGTATAGCTGCGTATCCATTCTACACTTTGCCCTCCTGGGCCCCCCCAAATAAGACTGCAGCTTACGACTGTTGGTATTATAAAAAGTGCTTGGTCCTCCTGGGCTATCCCATATCTTCCCGTTATTATTATGCAGACTTTCCTTTCAACTGACAAAAAAAAGACGCGTCAGCTCTTTCCTTTCATCAAACTGATTTCCTCAATTCGTATTTCCAATGGAAATTATTCCCGCCATCCCGATTCCTAATATATGAGTCCGGAGCCGGCGCGGAGTACAAGCCGTTGTCGTTGCCATAGTTACTAGGGCCCTCGTAACCATGGTCTACTCGCGTTCGGGATTCACATAGGTGCACGAGTAGGACGAAAATATTGTAATGAACGAAACCATGTTGCTGTTTCTCCCGTGTGACTTGGTGCCCTCATCTTTTGGCCTAGGTCAGGGTGATATCTTCAGCATACACTGCTTCTATGGCATTCCTGAATAGCCTTGAAGAAGTTAATACATCAGCGGCGCTCTTGATTTTTTTAGTTGCGTTATATGTACCAGTGAACGTTCATTATCCTGTGCTGCACTAGGAACGGTGCAATGAAGTACGATATGTAAATTGTTCTAGTTGTCGTGAATTTCATATTGTACGTATACAGCTACGAAATTATACAACTAGGCACCAGGACAGTACGTGATGGACGCGACGTGGGTTATATAGCTCCAGGATCAATGCTGCAGCGTTTCAAAGATTACAAATATATTTCAAGAGTGCTTCCGAAAACCAGCTGATAATAGGAAGGAAAGAAAACAGGAGAGACAGAAAATGCAGGGAGGTTGAGAAGTTCACAATGATCTATGATTTCCTATTCAAGGGAAAATAATGGGGGAGTTTCAAAGTTAAAGGACTAAATAAAGGGACAGCACACATAAGCACAACGTTACAGTCCCGCAGTCTTGTGCGGTATACCGTATCACTATCAGTCTACAGCCCCTCGAGCATGATGATGATGATGATCAGTGGAGTTTTGTGGCGCAAGGGCCATGTGTGGCCAAAGAGCGCCATGTCTTATGTGATGTAGGTGATGACCAATGATTGCGATGGCGGTGTATTACGGCTGTATAGAGGCCTAAAATCACGCGCTATAAACAAAGCGTAAAAGGTGTGTATAGAATATAAAATTATGGCACTGATACGTGATGTGATCTATGGGTGTGTAATGAATCACAAGTGACCATGGTATCTACAGGTGAAAGATGGGACAGAGCACGGATGCCTCCTCAAAACCTTTGAGGTCAAAGGCAGGTAGGCAGGTGCTTTCTGTAAGATATTTACCGCAGCAACAACCTCTTATCAGAGGTTGTGCTATGGATGTCCTGGGTATATGACTTGAAAGCTCTCAACTTCTTTTAGATACGCGAACAATGACTCGTGTTTAAAAATCGGTTCGCTGCCTATGAGCATCGATGGATGAAGCGGTATTTGTTCGCGGTAAACTGATGGGAAGTGCTTTTTCCTGATGGGATCTAATTCACTGCAATGGATTAAGATGTGGAGAACGGTGAGTGGTTCACCACATTTGTCGCACATGGGCGGATCACCACCGGACAGGAGGTATGAATGTGTACTGTATGTGTGTCCTGTTCTTAATCTGGTAAGTGTTACTTGTGTGTGGCGTGATTTTGATACTGGAGGCCAATTCGCTAGATGTGGCTTGATGAGATGAAGTTTATTTTGTGTTTGCTTATCCCATACCCGCTGCCAATAATCCCTGAGCTTCCGTTTAAGGAGGGGTTTTAGGTCTAGTGCAGGGACAGCTATGGATGTATTCGAGGTAGCGATTTCATTGGCAGAAACAGCAATCTGGTCCGCAATCACGTTTCCTTGTATTTCGCGGTGCCCTGGTACCCAGCAAAGTACTACATGCTGTTTGTGCGCGTAAACCGTGCATAAAAGTGAGTACACCGAGACAAGGACAGGGTTCTTGTGTTTTTTTAAGAGTTTTTAGAGCTTTTACTACGCTTAGGGAATCGGTGTATATCACTGCACTCTGTAGTTTTAATTCTTTGATATGTTTGATGGCCGCAAATATCGCGTACGCCTCTGGAGTGAAAATGCTTGTATTGGGGTGCAGAGTGCCTACATCGGAAAAGGATGGACCGACAGCTGCGTAGGACACAGAAGTGTGAGTCTTTGAGGCATCAGTAAAAAATTCTGGACATGAGTATTTATGCTGGAGTTCGAGGAAGTGTGTATGGATATGTGCAACAGGCGCGTGCCTAGTAAATTCTACAAAGGATATATCGCAATCTATGAGCTGCCACTGCCATGGCGGGACATATGCAGCGGGAGCAGCCAAACTGTGTTCAAGAAGTGGCACGCCCATTTCTTCAGCTAGACCCCTCACACGAAGTGCGTAGGGCTGTCTCATGGCAGGGCGGTTGTCGAACAGGACAGAACTGGACAAGTCATTGATAGTGGAGTGTACGGGGTGTTCGTTGTTCGCGTTAACCTTGACGAAGTACACAAAAGATAGGTAGGATCTCTGAAGATGCAGCGACCACTCGTTCGAGTCAACGTAGAGGCTTTCTACGGGGCTGGTGCGGAAAGCGCCCGTAGAAAGACGAATGCCTAGGTGGGGTACAGGGTCAAGTATCTTCAAGGCCGTTGGCGTCGCAGACTGATAAGTTATCGCCCCGTAATCCAGGCGCGAGCGTATGAGGCTCCTGTACAAACTCATTAGACATTTCTTGTCACTACCCCATGTAGTGCGTGACAAGACTTTCAGGATATTCATGGTTTTAAAACACTTGTTTTTTATATACTTGATGTGTGGTATGAATGTTAGTTTGCTATCTAATATTAGGCCAAGAAACTTATGATCGGTCTTGACAGACAGACGCTGACCATGTAGGTCGATGTCAGGGTCGGAGTGAATGCCTCTCTTTCTGGAAAACAAGACGCACGTGCTCTTTTGCGCATTCAGTCGGAACCCGTTTTCCTCTGCCCATTTGGAAACCTTGTTCAAGCCAAGTTGAACGTGCCGCTCGCACATTGTGAGATTGCATGATTTAAAACCGATCTGCTCATCGTCGACATATGTGCAGTAAAACATATTACTTGGAATGCACAGTCGCAGGGAATTCATTTTGATGATAAAAAGTGTGCAACTCAGGACACCACCCTGAGGCACTCCAGTTTCCTGGACAAATGTGTGAGATAAAACATTCCCCACTCGGACACGGAACGTGCGTTCGGACAAATAACTTTCGATTATGGTAAGCATATTACCTCGGACACCTAAGCGAGAGAGGTCTCGCAGTATGCCGAAGCGCCATGTGGTGTCGTAAGCCTTTTCCATATCAAGGAACACCGAAAGAAAGTATTGATTATGGACGAAAGCGTCACGGATTTGTGCCTCGATACGTAACAGATGGTCAGTGGTGGATCTACCCTCGCGAAATCCGCACTGGTACGGATCCAGCAGACTGTTAGTTTCCAGGAAATGTATAAGTCGGCGGTTATTCATCTTTTCGAATAGTTTACACAGGCAACTTGTTAGTGCGATCGGCCTATAACTGGTAACGGAAGATGGATCCTTGCCTTGCTTTAGGATGGGAATAACAATGGCTTCTTTCCAGACAGAGGGGATCTCGCCGGAAAACCAAACAGCATTATACAGTGAAAGCAGGGATTCTTGAGTTTCAGAGGGCAGGTGTTTTAACATTTCGTATACTACACGGTCAGCGCCTGGGGAGGAATCATTGCAGCAGTTTAGCGATGTCTGTAGCTCGGCTAGGACGAAAGGTTCATTGTATGGCTCGTGTTTTGTGGATTTCCGCTCTAGTTTCTGTTTTTCGATTCTTGTTTTGTGTTGTTGGAAAGCTGCAGTATAGTGCGACGAGCTGGAGACCTGTTCGAAGTGTGCGCCGAGAGAGGTCGCCTGGTCTTCCAAGCTGTCGCCTTGTGTGTTAACTAGAGGAAGTGAATGTGCCTGTCGTCCTGCTGCCTTACCAACCATGTTCCAGATTCTCGCCTCCTGTGTATACGAATTGATTCCAGATAAAAACTTCTGCCAGCTCTCCCTTCTAGCTTGTCTGCGTGTTCTTCTGCCTTGAGACTTTATGTTCTTAAAACTGTCAAGATTCTCGGCTGTCGGTGAGTTGCGAAGCAACCTCCATGCCTTGTTTTGCTTTTTTCGTGCGTTTCGACATTCATTGTTCCACCAAGGGACACGTCGCTTGCCTGGCATTCCAGTTGTTTGTGGGATACATTTGGTTGCGGCATCTATCAGAAAAGCGGTAAAGTATTCTACGGCCGTATCTATGCTTAAACCAGACATGCCAGTCCAACTTAAGCGAGTAAGTTTTTGAAACCGTTCCCAATCGGCTTTGTCCGTGTGCCATTTGGGAACCCGTGCAGGACATTCATTCGATATTGGTGTGCTCAGTACTACAGGGAAAGTGGTCGCTTCCGTAAGGATTATTGATGACTTTCCATGTGAGTAGGGGTAGAAGCAATGGAGATGCAATACTGAGATCTATGGATGAGTAAGTATTGTTAGCAAGACTGTAATATGTTGGCTCTTTCCTGTTCAAGAGACATGCACCGGAAGAGAAAAGGAAATGTTCAATGAGACGGCCTCGTGCATCACAGCGAGGGTCACCCCACAGACTGCTGTGTGCATTCAAGTCTCCAAGGATGAGATAAGGCTCGGGCAGTTGATCTGCTAACGACTGGAATTCATGTTTGTGGAGCTTGTAGTGTGGGGGTATGTATAGAGAGCAAATGGTGACGAGCATATTCAAAAGAACCGCTCGAACAGCCACTGCCTCAAGGGACGTTTGGAGTGGTAAGTGTCTGCATGCTATTCCTTGATCAACTATAACGGCCACACCGCCAGATGACGCTACAGCATCATCCCGGTCCTTTCGGAAAATAACGTAACTGCGTAGAAAGTTCGTGTTTTTGGATTTTAAGTGTGTTTCTTGTACACACAGCACTTTTGGTGAGTGTTTGTGTAGAAGTTCTTGGACATCGTCGAGGTTTCTGAGCAGTCCTCTGACGTTCCACTGTAGTATTTGTATCTCCATTTTAATGTAGTTTGGTGCTGTGTGTACAAAAGTGTTGCCTTAGGTTACAGGGCCTTTTGGGGGCCCTGTAATGCGGGGTTTTT
The DNA here is from genome assembly GCA_030522465.1 of Rhipicephalus appendiculatus. Classification (NCBI taxonomy): domain Eukaryota; kingdom Metazoa; phylum Arthropoda; class Arachnida; order Ixodida; family Ixodidae; genus Rhipicephalus; species Rhipicephalus appendiculatus. The sequence continues at coordinate 25,370 of JALIZH010032497.1, forward strand.
CTTTTTTGGCGCACTCCAAAGAGCTGCGCCTGTCCTTCGGCGTCTCAGTCGCCGGAGGAGGGTGACTTCTGTCCATCACCTCTTGTGAGATGGCGGATGGTACCTGCTCGGCAGGCACGTTCACGGCGGTTTCGGACCTGACTGCTTTCGCAGTGGCCCGGGGTCCGGCAGACTCGGGAGTTTGCTGGCCCTGTTTGGGATGGGGCGGAGCAGCACAGGCTACTCCAGCCGGGGGCGCTGGAGGCGCGACCGCGGTCACACTCGGTGTGACACTCGCGGGCGCGAAAAGACGTGGCGCGGCGCCCCGGCGCGTCACATCTGCGAAGGAAGAAGAGGGCTGGTTATGTGGAGCATAACGCTTGCGCGCCTCTTGAAAGGACAAGTTGAATTTCACTTTGAGTTCTATTATTTCTTTTTCTTTCTTCCACGAGGGGCATGATCGTGAGTAGGCGGGGTGGTCCCCTTCGCAGTTCGCACAACGGGCGGCAGAGTTGCAATCGTCGGACAGATGTTCATTGGATGCACATTTAGCGCAGGTGGCACGCCCTCTGCAGCTTTGCGACCCATGTCCAAAGCGCTGACACTTGAAGCAACGACGTGGATTCGGTATATATGGTCTCACACGAAGGTTACAGTAGCCGGTTTCGATCGATTCTGGGAGGTTGCTGGTTCCAAATGTAATGATTATGTGCTTATTTGGGATTTGTTTGTTGTTTCGTCTTATCGTGATTCTTTGTACTTTGACAACGTTCTGGTCTTGCCATCCTTCAAGGAGTTCACTTTCACTGAGTTCGAGAAGGTCATCGTCAGAGATGACGCCGCGCACTGTGTTCATCGACCTATGTGGGCCCACTGACACTGGGATGTCCCCAAAAGCTACAAGTTTTGACAGTTTCTCGTACTGGAGCTTGTCACGAACTTCCAGAAGAAGATCGCCGCTTCCCATCTTTGTTACATTGTAACCTCGGCCGATCGCCTCCGTGAGAGATTTCGACACGAGGAATGGTGAGATCGTTCGGACAGTTTTTGTTTCATGCTGGCTGTGAATAACGTGGTATTTTGGAAACGATTCTTTGGGTAGGGCAAAAGTGAAGTCATCGGTGCGCCACCTTTTCTGGCGGTGATCAGGGAGTGGAGGAAAAGAGTTTGCCATATAAAGGATTAGAATTCGGCGGCGATGGTGGCCACCCACCACCGAGCCCAACAAGGGGACGCTACAAGGTTGAATATCGAACACTTGGAGACGCCAGCCATGCATCGCCGCGATAACCTAATATAGCTATCCGAGGTTGAATAACTACACAGGGTTAACCCTCGCCGCCAGGAAAAACTAGGAAGTAACCGAAAACAGAAGATGACAGGAAAGATAAAAAGTGAGAGAGAAAGACGAAGATGTAGGGAGAGAAGGAGACAGGAAAAGGCGACTGCCGATTTCCCCCGGGCGGGTCAATCCGGGGGTGCCGTCTACGTGAAGCTGGGGCCAAAGGGGTGTGTTGCCTCTGCCGGGGGGCCTTAAAGGTCCAATCACCCGGCGTCGGCTCAACCCCCAGGATCCCCTTTTCCCCGGACACGGCTACGCCACGCACGGCTAAGCGTGGGAGAGAGTCTAAACCCCCCCCCCGTTAGCTCGGGTCCGTGGTGTCGCCACACACCAAACGCCTGCTTGCGCAGACGCCCCTGCGGGGACAGCCCCTCGAGCAAGTCTTAGGACGAAGAATGTAGACAGAAGCAAGGAGAACCACATAGGATAGGCGCTAAACTTCAAGCGGCTTTTTGAGCACAGAACTCACATTCTTGAAAACTAACATGCACAGAAACCAGGCCAAACACGCAGCCTTATGACACAAGAAACTATTACAAAATGTACTAACTCATTTGAGGAGCTGAGCACGCACCGACCGAGTGATGTGCCTTTTTGCAATCCCTCTTGATGCACCCCGAGCATGCTACCCCAATTCCAACCGCTTCATATTATTTTCTAATAATGTAACGGAAGTGTGGCTCAGATAGGAATTTCCATGTTTCATAATACGGTATGCTTCCGCCACGTCACGTGCCCTCTGCTTTTTATGATGAAAGATCACTGAAGTTTCAACTAAGACCGGGGTGCAACCGCAGCTCTTGCAGTGCATTGCCAAATGGGAATAAGGTGCGCCTCTCAGTGAGCTGTGATACTCACGTAATTTTCTATAGAGGCACCTCCCCATTTCTCCTACGTATACCTTCCCATAATTGGTTGAAAATAATCAGAGAAAAAAGTTACACCATCTCCCACTAAAGGGAACCATGAGGGGATGCGAAGCAACATTGGGAGTGCACGCCAAGTTTCCGTTTAAGTTCACTCGGCCGTCGAAGCCAAGCGTCGGCGTCGAGCTACCGCTTCCGCTACAGAGAGACAACGCGAGTCTGCGGCGAGGGTAGCGAGGCTTTCGAAACAACTGCAGCGACCAGGAACCGACGGAGCGACCGCACGATTCAAGCGAGACGTCCTCGACCGAGCGCACGCGCTTATATGAAATGAGGGAGGGAGAGGAGGGAGTGGGTTTACAGGCTGCAGCGCGGGGGGAGGAGAGGAGAGAGGCGACCGAACGCCTGCGTAAACGCCCGCGTAAAGGAGGACAGTGCGCGGCTGCAGCGCGGGGGAGGGGGAGAGAAGGCAACCGAACACCGGCGTAAAGCAGGAGAGTGGAAGAGAGAGTAGGCGCATGCGCAGTAAGGGTGGTCAGGACGCCCACCACCACCACCGGATTGAACTCCGCCCTAAGCTGCTTCGCATCTAACACACAGGCACACAAGTGCTTGTGTATTGTGTGTGTGCGTGTGTTTGTGTGTGTGTGTGCGTGTGTGTGTGCGCGTGCGTGCTTGCGTGTGTGTGCGTGTGCGTGTGTGTGTGTTTGTGTGTTGTAACACCGGTAAGCGCACGAAGACGGGGCCAAGAAGACGACACACAGAGCATGAGTGTGTGTTCACTCTTAAACATCCTGTTCCGTATTCACTCTTCGGGAGGAACTTGTCTTGTAGTATATCACTAGCATTTGAAGCATTCTAATGATACGCGATTGTGCATATTCACCACTCCCCCCCCCCCCTGGCGCTCGCCTCTTTCGCTATATACATCGTCGCACAATTCGCCCGTTGGGGGCGCCCCCTTGAACGGCCCGCGAATGTTTACGCATGCTTAGACACCTCCCTTGGAACTTCTGAAATCTTCTTTAATCTTTACAGCGCTGGCTGTTGTGTGCCAACGCGAGGATGAAATAAATCGCACTTAAGCCTGCTCGTCCCGTTTACTCGACGGCTAGTCGTATGAACTAGTAGGTTGTAAATCCCATACTTTACAAGTGAGACGGTACTGCAAATCATGATTGAATGCTTTCTCGCGTTTCCCGCGATTTCATCATCGCGCAGTACACGGGAACACTCGTTTAGACATCTCCACTGAACTCATATTTCACAAAGAGTTGGCGCTTGGACGTGAATGTAGCTTAAAATTTCACTCGGCTGCGCCACTTGCCTGGTACGGAAATAGTAAAGTATTGCTCAGCAATGTTTTCTCTGACGACTTCAGCGCGTGGAATTTGTAAGTGCAGAATGGCCATAGGTCATCGTTAGGCTACAGGAACGTGCACAGGGAGCGTCGACGCCAGGGCATCTTGTGTCCGCCGTGATGAAAGTTTATTTGTGGGATTTCTTTTAAGCTTACATCTCAATCAGTAGTCTTTTTGAAATATCATCTTGAAGTTCTTTTAAACGATTAGTGACAACGCCGAATGAATACAAATCACTCACATTTTTCCAGCAAAGTAAATGGCAAGGGCAGACCAAACTTTACCCTCAAATGTACACAAACGCTTTTGGGGCATACGTGCCACAGAAATTCCGCACGCGCCACACTCGCCACTAGCCCAGAAAACAATCAGAATTTGTTTGCAGGTAAAAAATATAAATAAATAAATCCACGAATCTCCACGAAGGGAGCCATGGCACATGGGCGAAGCTCTGGGTATCGTATGGGTGAGTAACCGTACGTTAACCGAGCATTGCCCCATATAATATATATTCAGTGACATAAAATGACAAAGCTAGGTCCTAAGGCCCATGATGTCTACGTTGAAGCCACCGACTATTATAAAGATTTTGTGCTTGTAGGTGCTTTATATTGTTCTGCCACAATTAAGATTGATATTAGTCTATTAAACTTTTTTGTGTCTCACACATGTTTCGACTATACCGTACGTTACCCGAGCCTTGCCCCATATAATGTACATTTAGGAACATAAAGTGACATAAAGAGTCGAGGACAAAGCTAGGGCCTAAGGTCCATAAGGTCTACGTTGAAGGCGCCGACTAGTATAAAGGGTTTGTGCTTCTAGGTGTTTTAGATTGTTCAGTCAAATTTATGATTGGTATTAGTCTATTGTTAAACCTTTTTTTGTGTCTCACATATCGTACGTTACCCAAGCTTGACTGAGCGTACAAGCCTCGCCGTTAAGGTGCTTCGCCCCTAAAATTAAAAACGTATGTTCTACAGAAATGGGAAAAATGCCACTGCTTACGAGTGGAAGACTGAAAATAGAGAAGCCAACAATCGGGCGGCAGCCACCAAGCGGTATTTTTGGACAGGCGTGACAAAAACCTCACAAATGTTTTAATAAACCGTCCGGATTCACGCTGTGCTAAATATCAAGGCCGCACCTTTAACCTTCGCTAGTTAACGATCTCTACGGAGTGCATGTGCGCTGAATCTTTGTTAAACGAAAGCACTCCACAAGTGAAAGCACCTCAAAACAGCGAAAGACCTCCACAACGATTAAAGCACTCCACAACAGAAACACTTGTCCAGTGAAATCACTCCACAACACAGGATATCAGCTTGTTGCGACACTCTATGTGGCTTCTCTGTTGCAGGACAGTTTTAAAGATCAATATATTTATCACGAGTAAAGGCTGGGCTTCACTTTTATGCAAGTATGAAGCTTAGGATACAAAATATAGTTGTAAATATAGTTGTAAATATGGATAAGGCGCTAATCCCGAGTAAAACTTTGGAGGGGGGAAATAAAAGGACAAAACAAATGCGAAACGTTGTTTTCTCTTTCTGGCGTTACCGTTCTTTTTTGTTCAGCACCATTTGAATAGCAGAGCTAGATTTCTTGGCGATGTTCCTGACAATAATTTCACGTGGTTGCCGACAAAGAAAAGTGAGCAAGAGGAGTGTCGCAGGTGTTTCTTTTGGCGGCACTCTCGTGAGGCAGCCGCAATGACTGACAATTCTTAGTGACAATCGTAGTAGCGAGGAAACGTCGCAACGCATCTTCAGCGACAGTCCGCTCTGCAGTGTGCAGAGACGATCATTCGCAATCGCTCTAGCGCGCCTTGGCCACAGACCGATGTCGCTCGCAACCATCGCGGAATATGATGTCAGCTTGAAAAGTTATCGAGGATGAAGGCGATGACGGTATTCTTAATTTTTTTCTAATGACAGCAGAGTTGCACAAGCGGCCGTAGAGTGGTAGCGATGGCGTGTAGCGCACTGGACTGACGGACTGTGACGTTGTTGTCTTCTCTCAGCTCTCTCTCTCCCTCTCATTCTTTACTCTTCTAATGGCGAATTCCATTGGGAGAGCAGGAGCACTTAAAAGCACGCTGACAGTGCTCTCTTCAGAGCCAGCGTGTTTCAGTGGTCGAACAGGAGTAGGAGCACCGTCATCCAATGGTAGAGCGAGAGCGCTTTTGCTGCGCCGGGAGCAGCGAAGAGCAGTCCTGTCTGCTCCCCCTTGAAAAGCGGAGTGAGCGGAGAACGCAGGAAGTAACGTGGCTTGTTAACGTCATATCCTCCCGATGATCCTCCTCGCTAGTTTACATTTCACTTCTTCGTGTACGGTGGCAATGGCGGCAATGCTGGGGGGATGCGTAAAATTTCTCCTCACTCGCCTTTTTACCCTCTCGCACCTGCTCTGCGAAAGCGTGCCGCATTCCAGTGGCAGATCGAGTGACGCTGCTCTCAGTGCTCTGCCCCCCACTCCTCACTGCACGGCGCCCCTACTCCTGTTCTCTCAATGGAATTCGCCATAAGTTTGTAAATCCACCATCCATTTCACCAGTGTAGTGTAGTATACTGGTTTTTCTAAACAGGTTAACATCCCTGCCTTTCCACCCTCCCCCCATTTTCCTTCATTCGAGGCAACATCACATGCCTCTTTTGAGGCAGAAAAAAATTATTAAATCGGTGCTACTATGATAAACCGTCTCATTTCGCTCACGTCTATTCCTAATAATTTACCCTTGTTTATACACTACGCTCCCTAAGGCACGAAACTGAAAGAAATGAAAATAATAAGCGAAAGCTTTCAGACCGTCAGAAATGTGAGATTCCATCTCAGCATTCATCAAGAGACTTCTTAGAATGTTACCTCGATGTGCAAAAGGAAAAACGAGGGAGGGTGGTGTACTTTACTTCAACACTTTCTCATTTTTACATCCTGCCTACTTTCTTAGGTTTATTTAAGTATGGCGGCTATGACCTTACCTTTTTCGCTATATGTGCTGTACGAACCTCGCTGTGAAACGAACAAGCAGTCAAGCGTCTGCAAGCTTTCCTGAATACGATGTCGCATGAATAGATGTTTCACGGTGCCGCTGCAGACGCTAAATTTCGAACTAACAGTTCAGAAACAAGCAGCTAGAGTACGAACAAATGAAGGGAAGCGCCCCGTGAGTTCTCTTCCCACTAATGCAGTTTACATGCCACACGCAGGCGGCGTATGTTGGTACTAATGCTTCATTCTTTCTAATCTAGCTATTCGATGGAGGTATAGCGTCGTCGACAGACTAGTCGAGAAGGTAACGACAAGAAAAATGCAAAAAAAAAAACAAAAAAAACTGAAGGTCTGCGCGGCACACACACAACATAGTCAAAACTGCAGACTGGAGTTGCGGTCTCTTTAGAACTCGCCCCAAAATCCTGGGAAGCGCTCAGTGCAAGTACTCAGCAAAGAAAGAACAGCGGTTTAATGCCCGCATGCATTTATCGAAGTACGGCGCAGAACGGTGAAAGCACGGATCGTGTCTTCACCACTGTGAAAAAGCATCGTGCTTTTAGAGTGCAGGTGAGCAGGGAAACTCTCGCAAATACCTTACACTGTCTCGTCTGAAACCGCGAGGTTCAAAACAAACAGCAGGATATTTTTGTGTTCTGGTTGTTTGCAGTGCTGCTTTTCATTCGCTTGCTCCCCTCTGGAATGAAGCAGGTGCACAAACAGCCCTGTGCAAACATTTCGAGCTCCTACATGCTTGCGGTGCCGCAAGAAGGAATAATACCGTTGTCGTCACCTGTTGAGTACGTGTGCAACTATGTACAAAAAGGGATCGAGCTATACTTCTATTTTAATGGCTTGCTAGTAGCAAACGAAAATGAATATTCTTGCTTTCTTTAGAAAGAACACTGTAAATAGTGGAGATTGCAGTGATAAGGACTCGGCCGTATCTACTTTTATTTATCAATACTCGCATAAAAAGAAACGAGAAAACACTACTCCAGCCTCATGTAAAGCAGCTATGGCGAAAACTAATCCTGCGGCTTCAACTGTCTCGGTCACACTTGTCCTTTTTCCCGATATTTATTTCAAATGCAATAAAAGAAAATACAACAGGCACATGAGTATACTGTGGACAAGTGTTGCAGCCGTGAAACCAATCAATGGAAAGTTTTCACAATGGCCCACTTTTACTGCCGGCCTCATAACACTATAATGCCGGTCGTGCAGCCCTTTTCTCTTCCTACTGAACGGATCTCTATTCTGGCTTTCAGTGGACAATTTCTGAACCCTTTATGGGGCCCAATGCTATTGAACAACGCACGTCACCTATTGAGGGCGTCAATGTCGTTTATATGAGCTTCTTATAATATGTACAAAATTTGAGCTCTCTATTGTTAAGTGTTTTCGAGAAAAAAAGTAGGACATATGCGTCCCACTGCCCTATGAGGGTGTATCTGAAAAAGTGGGACATATGCGTCTCACTGGTCACTGAAAGACAGTCGTTTCAGAAAAAAAAATGCTTTATGTTGTTTATGCGAACTTGCTGCTGCCTTATAAACAACAAAGGACAGAGACTACAAACACAAACTCTCAGCAAACTAACATCAACAAAAAAGTAAACTGAACGGCCATTGTAGATCCACTCGCTAACGGCACCCGAGCAGTAGATGTTGGTACTGGGCATGCCTTGCCACAGTGAAATTTTTGTCCGTGGAGGAAGCTCTACTGTTTCTTCCACGGGCATAGACTTCCGTGCATGAAGAAAAATGAAAATTGGATACTGAAATCAGCTGCACACAATGTTACACTGGCTACGCTTTCAGAAATATCTCACGCAATGGTTAACAATTTTGCATTGCACAAATTTTTGAGGAAACTCTACGGGTAGGAACGAAGAAAACCACTATAATATCACATTTTGGAACTCGTGAGTATGAAATAAACTTTTCAATCTTGCCTCTCATGCTGAATGGGCTGGAGAGTGCGTCCAAGATCTGATAAAAAAGTGCACAGTGCGTGCGAGCGAAATTATTCGTTTGGAACACGTGCGTGCGCTTCCACCTTATGAATAACATTAAAAAGCTACCAAAACGGCTCTCTTGAAAATCCAGGAAATTGCACTAAAAGTCTGAAAGCAATCGATTCAGTGCTTTTAATGTAAAAAAAAAAATTGGCCGCGTATCTGCGGGCTTCGCTGCAAATGTCGTCGAAAGACGATAGTCTTGTGCCGACTGCACTGCATGAGCGGCATGAGTACCACAATTTAATAGCTGGGCTAGCCGCTGGGCTCGTTTTTCGGACGTTTTCCGGGCACACTTAGACGGACGCCGGCGTTTCTCCGCTGAAATTTGGTCGTCGGTCTTTTCTCTGCGTTCTCTGATCATGTCTTGTAGAGTGGGTCGTATTTCATCAAGCGGTCATATATGTTTTGCCTTGCCTGAGACAGCGCTCTTCTACGATGAATGAGCCGCATCTGGCTGGCATTGATAAAACAGAAGAGGACGCCATCTACAGCGCTACCGGGGAACATTGGCTTGTGTTGAACTATGCTGCTGCCAGGTGGCAGCACCACAACGTGGAAGTTAAATCACTGGGCAGGAGACTTGTTTTGTACACAGCGGCGCATTTTCAGCGCCGCGTAATAAACACTAGGATCTTTATAATTACGTATCCATAGATTTTGTTTTAAAGGAACACTGTGAATAGTACTAAGGTATTGATGTTGTGCCTCAGGTATGCGTAATATTTGATTTTTAATTGCCCACGCTCACCCGTATGAACACATGCTTTTCGGTCAAGATTGGAGGTCGTAAGGCAAGGGGGTTAAACTTTGGCCAGCTAGCTGAATCGTGCGACGTGCCGACAAACAGAGAAACAGACAGACAGACAGATGGACAGACAGACAGACCAAAATTTCTTCGTTTAGGTATCCCAAGAAAGACTATCGTCTTTAAAATAGAACATGGCGAAGAAAAAAGTGGGACATGTGAGTGCCGCTGCCCCGCAATGGTAACCCGACACAGGAAACCGGATAACTAAGCTGTAAGGATGTTTGAACATTTCAGTCTTTAACGCAGCTAAACTTTGACATGCAAAGTAATCTCATTGAATGCAAATAGATGCGAGTATTCCCTACTAGTGAAGTATGACCTGCATATTCACTTCATAACCCGCCGTAGAAAATCGTAACAGCTTACTTCATTTTCCTACCGAACAATGATTGCACACCCCCCATAGCATTCGCAAAAAAGTTTCCGCTCGCCGCGTTATCACTTCAACAAATATTAAACCCGACTTATGTTCATATGCAGTTGGACGATGTACTTTTGATGTACCTATACTGCACCGACAGCA
>JALIZH010032498.1:0-22210 GCA_030522465.1 Rhipicephalus appendiculatus
AGCGCGAGCAGTCGGTTTTTTAAATGCGAAGCATTTCTTAGCGAACTTCGGCGACTTTGAGCGTATCTATCTATCTATCTATCTATCTATCTATCTATCTATCTATCTATCTATCTATCTATCTATCTATCTATCTATCTATCTATCTATCTATCTATCTATCTATCTATCTATCTATCTAGCCGCCTACGACTTTGTGCTCTCCTGGCCGTATCGTTAATGGAATTTATACCAAATTTGGTATGGCATAACATGACTGTATGACGAACATAAATGGCTGGTTATATTATGAAAATCATGACTAACTTGTCATGAAAAGTATGATTTACATGCCACGCTCATGGCCGGCTCGCGGCCGTTTCGTTAGCTTGATACACACCAAATTTGGGATTGAGTGACATCACTGTATGACGAACATAAATGACAGGTGGTAATGTGCAGATAATGACGTGCATGTCATGTACAACATGATTTACATGCCACGCTCATGGCGCCCTGACGGCCGTTTCACTAGCTTGATATACACCAAATTTGGTATTTCGTGACGTGACTGTATGACGAACATAAATGCCAAGTGGTAATATGAAAATCATGACATGTCATGTGCAACATGACTTGCATGCCACGCTCATGACACTCTCGTGGCCGTTTCGCTAGCTTGAAATACACCAAGTTTGGTATTGAGGGACGTGACTGTACGACGAGCATAAATGACAGGTGGTAATATGAAAATCATGACCTGCATGTCATATACAACATGATTTACATGCCACGCTCATGGCGCGCTGACGGCCGTTTCGCTAGCTTGATATACACCAAATTTGGTATGGCGTGACGTTACTGTATGACGAACATAAATGCCAAGTGGTAATACGGAAGTCATGACATGTCATGTGCAACATGACTTGCATGCCACGTTCATGAAACACTCGTGGCCGTTTCGCTAGCATGATATACAACAAACTTCGTATTGAGGGACGTCACTGTATGACGAGCATAAATGACAAGTGGTAATATGGAAACCATGATATGTCATGTGCAACATGACTTGCATGCCACACTCATGGTACTCCCGTGACCGTTTCGCTAGCTTGATATATACCAAATTTGCTGTTCAGGGACGTGATTGTATGACGAGGATAAATGACAAGTGGTACTATGGAAACCATGACATGTCATGTGCAACATGACTTGCCTGCCACGCTCATGACACCCTTGTGGCCGTTTCGCCAGCTTGACATACAAATTTTATGGTGAAAGCCTTGAATATCTCATGTTCACGTCCGACGTCCGCCCGTCCGTCCGTCCCTCCAGCCGTGCCCTGGCACAGTGCCAGGTGGGCGCCGGGGCGCGCAAACGCACGCTGGTCGCGTTGGACTTTACAGCGCTCGCGCTTTGCTTGCGTAGCGTCGCTGTGACCAGCGTCTCTAATCATGCAACGAGGGAGACGCGCGCATCACGTTCCATTCTGACCGACCCCGTTGCAGAGGGCGCAGGCGTTCGAGGAACACACTTTGGAATTGACAGGGTGTCCGTCAATTTAAACGCTGGAACGTGGATGGCGTCTGCATGATGCGCAGAGCGCGAGAATACGAACGCATGCGAAACGGAGGCAGATTGGTCTCGCGTCTCGTTGCGATTCGAGGTGAAAAATTAAGCGAACATAAGTGGCAGGTTGTAACATGAAAATTATGGCATGCATGTCATCTACAATGCCATTTACATGCCACGCTCATGGTGCGCTTGCGTCCAGTTCGCTAGCTTGATATAGACCAAAATTTGTATTGCGTGACGTGACTGTATGACGAACACAAATTACAGGCCCTAACATGTAAATAATGACATGCATATTATGTACAGCATGATTTGCTCCTTGCTGGCTGCTTCGCATCACATCGATTCCCACAGTGCGTGGGATCTGCCGGTTTTTCAACCAAGAAACTCGCTAGCAGATGCTGCCTGCGTCGGCGTCGCGAGGCGAGGCGAGAGAGGGGGGAAGCGTAGGCGAGGAGAAAGAGACGGGGGACGCGCATGCGCATTGGGTAGTGTGGACGCCGCGGGCAGGGATGCCTAGAGGAGAGAGGGGGGGACGCGCATGAGCAGCGGGAGTGTGGACGCGGTGGGCAGGGATGCTTAGAGGAGAGAGGGGGAAGCGTAGGAGGGGAGAGGGGAGGGGTGGCGCATGCGCAGTGAGGGTGTGGTTGCCGTGGGGAGGGATGCCTAGAGGAGAGAGGGGGGAGAGGAGGCTTTCTCCAGAAGTGTAAGGATGTGGGGTGTAAGATAGCTGATTCGAACTGCACCTTTTGTGTTGTGGCCTCTTTAAGCTTAAGCGTTTAATCGCGAAATCAGTGAAGGCTACGTATATCTAAAACTTTTCGCAGCACACCCGTTTTCACTGGCAAGCCCCGGGACGATAGCTACTACCACGGCGGTAAGTACAACAAGTTCTGCAACCGCAAAATCCACGACTATGTCTACAGGAACCCCGACAATGGCGAGCACGACTGCACCAACCACGATTGCGCCTACCAAAACGACTGCAACCACGACTGCTACATCAACAACGACAAGCAGCACCATGACTACAACCATAACAACCACCGAAACAACAACAAACACGCCTACAACCGCCACGACTACAACCACATCAACCACGATCACTACAACTACGAGTACTACAACTACTACTACTACCACGACGACCACAACGACCACACCAACCCCAGGTAAGCGCCCATTTTCCATATATTTCTGCACCTAACTTCTTTTTCAACATTGAATTTCCCAAGGGGCAATTCGCAAAAATCGAAGCATTTGAAATAGTGAGTGGTATGCATAGCAGTACGCAAGCAAAAATGTTTTGCATTGTTGGAATAGTGCATAGCCAGGATCAGCAAACGTAATACGAGAGCTAGCTAAACTAGCCAACTGGTGTCAATATAGAAGGGTGTTGGGCAGCAGGCTTCAGTAAAATTGACGCACTTTAATACGAAAGCATTACGAGGCTGTGTTCGAGAAAGCGGGCACTCAACAGTCGTCCGCAAAAGCAATGTCCAGAAACACGTGACCCTTCCCACGGGAACTACTGACCACGTTACGTCGCCAGCGCGCCTCATCTCCGACGTGTGTATCTTCTAGCTGGAACTAACACATATCTTACCACTACGTGTAGTTTTTGCTTGGACAAGTGAGTCCACACATTGCGTTCATGGCCAGCATTCCCTCTTTTTATAATCGAAAAAAGGTGATGTAGTTACATGTATTTATAATAAAAGTCAGTATGTGTGCAAACGCGGACACTAGAAAATCTTGAGGATTTCACAAACACCGACTATCAGTTGCTAGTTGGCGTTCGTGTTGTCTTGAATTCTCTATTCTGTCCGTGTATTTACGCCTACCGTCTTTCATGATGATTCCCTATTAGCTGCTGGTTTGATGGCGCGAAATACTTCGTTGGCCGAAGTGGAATGACGACGACAGAAAATAAGGCCCGGCATGCACAGGGTGGCTAGACGGCATATTCAAGGTCACAGAGAAACATCGCCTTGGGAATGGCAGTGTTAATAATAGCATCTGGGGTTTTACGTTCCAAAACCACGATATATTATGAGAGACGCCGTAGTGAGGGCTCCGGAAATTTCGACCATCTGGTGTTCTTGGCAGCGAACAGCGCTTTGCGATAGGTGGCGAGACACTGGAAGTTGTGAAGGAGTACGTCTACTTAGGACAGGTAGTAACCGCGGAGCCGAACCATGAGAGTGAAGTAACTAGAAGAATAAGGATGGGATGGAGCACATTCGGCAAGCATTATCAAATCATGAATGGTAGCCTACCACTATCCCTCAAGAGGAAGGTATATAACAGCTGCATCTTACCGGTACTTACCTACGGAGCAGAAACCTGGAGACTTACAAAGAGGGTTCAACTTAAACTGAGGACGACGCAGCGAGCGATGGAAAGGAAAATGATAGGTGTAACCTTAAGAGACAGGAAGAGAGCAGAGTGGGTCAGGGAACAAACGGGGGTTAAGGATATCATAGTTGAAATCAAGAAGAAGAAATGGATATGGGCCGGGCACGTAGCACGTCGGCAGGATAACCGCTGGTCATTAAGGGTAACTGACTGGATCCCAAGAGATGGCAAACGCGTGAGGGGGAGACAGAAAATTAGGTGGGTAGATGAGATTAAGAAGTTTGCAGGTATAACGTGGCAGCAGAAAGCACAGGACCGGGTTGATTGGCGAAACATGGGAGAGGCCTTTGTCCTGCAGTGGGCGTAGACAGGCTGATGATGATGATGATGATGATGACATCGCAAGCACAAGGGCCTCTACCATTTCGCCTCCATCAAAATGCGACTGCCATGGCCGGGATTGAACCCGCGACCTTCGGTCAGCAGTCAAGAACCCTAACCACTGCTCCACCGTGGTGGACAGAATGGCAGTGTTCACTGGGACAGAAAATACCTGGGTTCGAGCTTTTTTTCATGCCGCATTCTGTATTTTCTCCGTTTAGCGTGTGTTGAGGCACTCAAGACTTTTGCGTTAATAAAAATCATGTAACTAGTTCTAACCAATGTTTCACTGAAAGTAATTTTACACCCACACTCGCAATTTTCGACTGGCATGTTCAAATTCACTGCTTGGTAGCGTTCGCTGTTGTTTCTGGCAGCGTTATGGAGGGTTTTGTCTTGCGATTTCGGAAATAGGCAATATGTCGTTTTCACTGAAAGTTTGTATCTAGCTTGTCATTTTTTCTTTTGTAATATCGTTGTACGCTGTGAAGCTGGTGTTGTGTTAAACATGCGTGCATTTACTTCCTCTCCTCTCCTGCACAGGTCTGAAGTACGTGTATCTCAATTTTTACAGAGCTCCTTATGCATTCGCTTAAACGGCCCCTCACCAGGTGACATAAGGAATTTTAGTTAGACAATGACAGTTGTTGCGCGCCCATTAAAGTGCATGATGCCGCAAGAATTTTTCTAATCGGTCATTTAGAAGCTGAGAAAACGAATGTATTGAAGCGGCACGAAACCATGATGCGAGGAGGCGAGCTTCAAACCCTGGCTGCTTGCTCTGTGTAGCCTTCGGATGGGAAACAAAGGCTGATTAGTATCGCATCTCGCTGCGATTCGCGATGAAAATTGCAAAAGAAAAGACGCAAACATTCCGTCTGAGTTTTTTTGCTCTTATATTTTACTCATCTATTCATGTTGAAAATTACACATAGTGCACATGTCGTGTCAAATAATTGTCTAAGTGTCGCGTGCTACATCTGGCGACTTCAATGCACAGGCGTCTACGTAGAGGAACGACGTCACAGCACCAACTACGTACGTGCGACATCACCTTACTCTCTGGGCGCGCGCCCGTGAGAAGATGGGCAAGCAGCGTTCAGCTTCAAATCTGGCCTTTTTCCGCGGCGCGTAGCGTTGTAAGCTTTGGCAGGAGTGATTGTGAACGCCCAGTGGATGCATTGCGCTCGTAAGTTCAAAATTGTCAAACGTGGAGAGGGGCGCTTTAATATTACTCATGGTAGAAGCCACTGTCTGACTATTTCTACCCACTCGGCTTCGCTAATCTTCCCACCCCAAAAGGTTTCAGCATTATTTGCGTTTTTTCGGTCTCCTAGAGAGGAGACATGGTAAGCTTTGGCACCTCGCGCGCCTTCCGGAACGGCTCGCCTTTTACCAAGCGAGAATGCCATGGGGTGACGTCTCTATGGCGCCATTATTTCATCACTAATGTCAGCGATATCTGATATCCTGATGACTTCACAAGTGTCTCTGGTCTCGCGTCATGATGGCGTCGTAATGTTAACTTATTGCGCGTTGATGGTTCTTCGTAACAGTAGTGCTGAATACACCAACGCCGAAGGTCACCTTTTTAGATGCGAAGCATCTTATGCTCGGGGCTTTGTCCGTTCCTCCCGCGTCCCGCGTCCCCGTCCCCCCGTCCGGCCACTTTCATGAAGTAGGGAAGCACCTATTATGCGAACCAGAACACTGTAGTAATATGAAGGCCGTCAACCACTATTACAGTCATCAGAGTCATGGCCGAGAGCACAGAGATGCTGCTTAGCAATGGCTAGGCAGGTGGTTTCTGTCGCCCAGGTTGACCCCATTCCTTGATCTTGCTTGCATGTGTTTGGAGGGGGCTTAGTCCGTCCCTCCTTCCCGCGTCCCACACCACCACAGCGCATGCGCGTCCCCTCCCCCCTCTTACGCTCACCCCTTTCTCTCCTCTACTCTACGGAGCGGCGCCCGCGTCCCACAGCGCATGCGCGTCCCCTCGCCTATCCTCTCCTACGCTCACTGCCTTTCTCAACTCTAGGAATCATCTACTCTACGGAGTGGCGCCCCGCGTCCCACATCCCCACAGTGCATGCGCGTCCTCTCCCCCTCTCTCCTCTAGGAATCCTCTACTCTACGGAGCGGCTCCCGCGACCCACACCGCAATAGCGCATGAACGTCCCCTCCCCCTCTCCTACGGTCCCCCCGTCATCTCCTCTAGGAATCCTCTACGGAGCGGCGCGCACGACAGGTGGTGTGACAGCTGCATACTCCGCTGGGGGCACCGCAGTAGTTTCGCGGTATGAAAATGACGGAGCGCGCGCGCCTCATTCTCTCCTGTGCAGCGCCGCGATGAGCGCCCGGACCGCTGCCGTGAAATGAGAGCGGCGACGTTCCTCCTGCTCAAGATTATTATCTCCCCGCTGCTTCCCATCCATGCATGGTTCCCTTTAGCGGGAGATGGGGAATTTTTTGTTTCGTGAGACATGTATGGCTTTCACCGCGATAAAGAGCATATGTAATAGATACACGGAAGATTCATATCTCTTTCATTATTACCCACTCGCAGTGAAGCTGATCTTTTGCACCGTAAGCGAGACAGCTATCTCCAGAAGACATGTACCCGCCAGACGAGTACTGTGACTACCTCTTCTACACCAACGTCATCACATCCAATGGCCGAATTCTAGCAGAAAAGGACCCCGTCAGCTGGGATGTCTTCCAGAAGAGGGGCCCAAAGTACAGGGTTATGCAGCTGGGAATCTCGTTCGACTTTCGGTAAGTCGGAGACATTGTACATACTTGAAGACATAAAAACTGCCCGAAGAAAATTAAGCTATTGCAAGAGACACTTTTCAGTTAACGCGGATGAAAACGAGAAACTGTATTAGGGAAATACATTTTATAGTTTTTATCAGAGGCAGTTGTTGTTTTTATATGGAGGGACGCTGACAGTAATCGATATAAGATAAGACGGTACTATTACTCTTGCGCAATTTCGGCGGTGCTCTTTGGAGATAACATTTTTGCTTTATTTTGTTTTATTACAGAATTCCGCTTGTGCAGGAAATGGCACTCTTTTTTCTGTCCTAAGCACTACATAGCTTTTGGCTTTCCCGAGTAATATGACACTACAATTATGTTGTATTTATCTTATACCTTTACTCGTAGTTCCGGTGGTCACATGTGCGCTTAACGTCCGACGGGTCAAAAAGAAAAAGTAACGGCTAACGACACGCCTCCCATTTGCGGTCGCTTACTACGTTGCGTGCCGCGCTCCAAAGCTGGCAGTTTGCCACTTTGAGGTTATCGCTTTCATAGTAGAAGAAACTACATTGCGCGCCGATGAGATGCGGAGCATGCAGGAGGCCAATTGATGTCTTTTCGCGCATTATTCAAGAAGCGGAAATGGAATCAATGTGACAAGCCGGCCCTTGAATTAAAGACGATTCGCGCCGATGAACCCACGCTGAATCCACTAAGCATTGCTCTAGTTAGGCGTTATTGCTGTTGGCCGATAGGCTTATGGGTTCGATAAAATACTTCGTGACGAACAGTTCCTCCGGAAGACCTTTAAACGTGAAAGCGCTAAAGAGGTCGTTTCGCAGAAATTTTGGTATCGGAGCCGGCGTTGTTCGTTTTGAGCAAAAAAATCGACATTGTCCTTAGCTAAAAAACGAGATATGTGCAAATATAGAAATAAATAATAAATAAGTAATATTTATTTATTTCGCCTCAGTGGGAAAATATTTCGCCAGTACTTCAAACTGCCCCCTCCCCCCCCAAAAAAAAAGGCTATATGATTGTCATATAATGTGACGAATCTCTTTGTTGCATGTAATGATGTTTGACAGAAACGCAGAATAGCATTTGGCGTCAAAACGTGAATTGCGCAATCAGTGCGTGGTTTAAGGGTGACACATAGGCAGTGCTAAGGCATAATTGGTCGCCATCATCAGCAGCAGCATGAACAAAATGCGCAGCGGAGAGTGTTGGCTCCGAAAGGAGTATTGAATACTTCGCCTATTCACAAAAGGAAAAAATATGGCGTGGTGGGCACTTTGCAACTACTGTAAAAGCCCATTAATTCGGTTCGCATGGTACCGAAAAAAAAAATGTCCGAATTAGCCGAATGCCAAATTATCGAAAGTGACAAGAAAACAATTAACACGTGTGTATTCCATCAATGCATTTTCATTTTCTAGGTCAATACATCAATATCGTAGGGTTTTTGCATAAGAGTAGTGTAAAAAGCTCGATTTTCGTGATTCGCCACTTTTGTCATACGTCATACGACACTTTCTTCAAATTGTGAACGCGGGTCAAGGCCCCCGTGTCTTAAAGAGGTCATGACACCCCTAGGGCTTGTTGAGAAAACACATCCTGCGGAAAGCAGACACGGATATGAACTGCTCAGCCAAATATTACAGCCGTGACTGACGCGTAAAGGCTACAAACGGAGCGCGAAAAAGCTGTTTTCTCAGGTGCCCTCTTTTCACACAGAGGCCTGTTTTCACTGTCGTCGGTGGGCGCGCGTCTGTCATCGGACGCCACGTTTCTGCCATCGGACGTCGCAAAAGATAATTGGCCAATAGACGACATAAATTGACAGCGCTGTTTGAATCAGATGCGCCTTTTCCCGTCGACACTTTGTATAACAGTTGTTGTAAATAAATAAACAGGCTGAAATAACGAAAAACTTCGTTGCGAGTTTTCAAAAATATGACTCACTTCCGGTACAGGCAAACTGTCGTCTGCTGACCTCAGCCCACCGGCGTACGTTCGAGCGAGCGCGCATGGAAGCTTGCTTGGACGTTGCATACAGCACACATCTGCGGTTACGCTAACATGTTTTACGACAAAACGTGGCAGATGGACCTTCTGATCCTGTGGAACACATAGCAATTGAATTGAATTGACTATCTTCTGTTACGTTGTCACGAGCACTGAGAGACAGAAATGAGCATTTCTAAACAAGGTGGTGAAAAGACAGGCCACCGGAATCACGTATAAAGTAAAAACACTGCTGCCCGTCCTTGAAGTGTAGTGTAGCGGGTAGCGTTTGGGCGTTGCATTGGAGTGTGCGCCGACGGGCTGGGTTCGAGCCTCGCTGATTGATAAATTGTTTACTAATTCTTTTTGTTTTTCTTTTTTCTTTTTGTCGCCGTGCTTGTTTTCTTGTCAGACTTACGATGTGGTCCTTATCAGAATTTTCAAAAGCAATTTAAAAGGCAGATTTTGGCCCAAAACGGGCGCGCCGCTCGCCAGCGTCAGGCGTGCGTCGTGCAGTGTGCCAGCCTCCCAGTGCCTTGCGCCACACTGGTGAAATAATTATGCATGGCACTGGGACAGAACCGCTGGGTCTTCCCATAGGGTAGCGCGTAATCAGCGCATGCATCGTGTCACCTGCGCTCGTGTGGAAACAAACATGATCGTATCTGCCGATTTATGCGACGGCGATGCTGTGGATGCTGCACCAGTGGCACCTCGCACAGGGGATCCCCGCCACCGCAGAATCGGACACAGAAAGCCTGCAATCTAGCCACTAATGTTGCCAACGTGTGGTTGGCAACATTGGTGGCTAGACATGTCATGGTTTCTATATTACCACTTATCATTTATTTTCGTCACACAGTCACGCCACGCAATACCAAACTTGGTGCATATCAAACTAGCGAAACGGCCGCGAGCGTGTCATGAGCGTGGCATGCAAGTCATCTTGCATAAGACATGTCATGATTTCCATATTACCACTTCACATTTATGTTTGTCATACAGTCATGTCATGCAATACAAAATTTGGTGTATATCAAGCTAGCGAAACGTCAGCGCACCATGAGCATGGCATGTAAATCATGTTGTACATGACCATAGGTCGGCGAACTCACTCATGAGTCGAGTCACTCGGACTCACTCAGACTGATCTCGAGCCGTGAATCTGAATCTGAGTCTGGGTGAGTAACATTATGGTGAGTCTGAGTCCGATTGAGTCCGGCTGAAGGAAATTTTCGTGAGTGTGAGTCCGAGTGAGTCCGGCTCAGGAAAATTTTGGTGAGTCTGAGTCCGAGTGAGTCCAAAGCCGAAGATATATTTCTTGAGTGAGTCTGAGTGAGTTTCACTTTTTTTGCCGACCTATGGTCCTATCCACTCATCTCCATCATTAGTAAAGCTGTACCTTGATTCACGTTCATAACTCACGCCCACTCACACCTATTCTGAAGGAGAGTCGTTCATACACCATTTCAATATTTATTGATCAGAGGCGCGAATTACGTAGGAATGTGCCTTGACCTTCCCCCCTCCGCCAATTCTTCCAGGGAAGTTCTTGATAAATATATGTTATGTGGTCGTCTCTTTGTATAAAAATGACCTTACTGGTTTACGAGCACTCATAACTCTTATTCGAACGTACTATATCAAAAGGCCTCAAGAAGAGCACCGATTACGTGAGATATTTGTGTTAAAGTGCATTGACGCCACGGTCGAAAAAGCTAATTCTAGGCTAACGGGCTCATGAGTGGACTCACTCAGACTCAGATCGAGTCATGATTCTGAGTCTGAGTGAGTTCAGGTGAGTAATGTTTTGGCGAGTTTCAGTCTGAGTGAGTCCGGTTGAAGAAAAGTTTGGTGAATGTGAGTCCGAGCGAGTCCGGGTCAGGAAAATTTTGGTAAGTCTGAGTCCGAGTGAGCCCTAAGCGCAAAGCGCAACATATGTTTCATGAGTGAGTTTGAGTTAGCTCCAAAAAATTTTGCCGACCTATGTACATGACATGCAGGTCATGATTTTCTTATTACCATCTGTAATTTTGTTGGTTATGCAAGTTTATCTCATCGTACGAATTTTTGGATATATAAAGTTAGGAAAACGGCCTCAGGAGCACTACGGCCATGGCTTGTAAATCATGTTTTTCATGACAGGCTAGTCGCGATTTTCAGGATTTAACCAGCCATTCATGTTCTTCATATTAACATGTTATGCCATACTAATTTTGGTATGAATCAAATTAACGATACAGCCATGAGAGCACAAAGTCATAGGCGGCTAGATAGATAGATACGCTCAATGTCGCCGAAATTCGCATAAGAAATGCTTCGCATTTAAAAAACCGACACATCCCATGCACTTTAGGAATCGATGTAATGCGAAGCAGCCGGCAAGAAGCAAATCATGCTGTACATACTATGCATGTCATGCATGCTATACATGTCATGATTTACATGTTAGGACCTGTCATTTATGTTCGTTATACAGTCACGTCACGCAATGCCAGTTTTGGTGTATATCAAGCTAGCGAATTGGACGCAAGCGCACAATGAGCGTGGTATGTAAATGACATTGTAGATGACATGCATTCCAATATTTTAATGTTACCACCTGCCACTTGTGATCCTTATACAGTCACGTTTCGCAATTCCAACTTCGGTGTATATTAAGCTATCGAAATGGCAGCGAGCGCCCCATGGGCGTGGCATGCAAGTCATCTTGCACATGACATGTCATGGTTGCTATATTACCACTTATCATTTGTTTTCGTCACGCAGTGACCCATACACCAAATTGGGAATACCCAATTTGGTGTACACCTAACTGTCCCAACCTTGGCGCTCGACCATCTGCGATTGGCTTGAAAAAAATTCAGGATTACTTACCTAAAGCGAAAAGTCTTCTTCGAAAATATTTTTTGCGAAAAAAATTTTTTCGGTTCCGCAAGCCCCATGTAAGTTTTTTTAGGAAATCTCAAAACCATGGCTCGTAAAACGGGCTGTCGAAAAATATTTTTTTATTAATTAGGTTAGGACAAAATTTCACCTTTAGAACGAATGTAGTCTTTTTTACCTAAAATAAGTTTTACGAACTTTTACGCTTTCGTGCGTTTTTTATGCGGACTTCAATAAGGACAATGTGGTCCATATTGGGGATTTTTGATAGAAAGATAACATAAAGCGAAATGCGATTGTTGGTATTAGCCTATTACCAGAATGTTTTACTATAGAGTAAAAATAATTTCAGACATATATAGTGCGAAATAAAGTGTACAGGTGGCGACAAATTTGCAAAAATGTTCATTTTTGCACATGTTTCGTCGTAAATTCAACAATGATTGGTGCTAGTAAAAATACGCTCAATAGCAGATTGACTATCAACCTTCATTGGCTACTCAATCAGAAAGTTTTATCAAATTACTCTTTGTTTTAGGAGAGAAAAATAATTTTCAATTTGCGTTCTACCACACTGCGTTTGCACGCACTGTTAAAAAAAGCCGTAACCATACGGTAAAACAAGGCGTTAACTCTTGATGCCAGACTGTTTCCCATTACGGCATAGGACACTAATGAAGCCGTAGTTGCTTACAAACATTACCGATGCCGTAGCTCAGGGAACTACTTTTGAAACCGTAGTGTTTCTCAACGTTACGAATCCCGTAACGCAAGTCAATAGCTTTAAAGCCGTACCTATTTATCAACATTAGCAACGCCGTGCCACAACTATCTGCTGTTGAAGCCGTAGTGCCTGATAACATTAGCAACGCCGTACCACAATTATCCGCTATTGAAGCAGTAGCGCCTCATAACATTGCTAGTATCGTATCACAAGCAAAAACATTTAAACAAATGTGGCTAACAGGTACAAGGTACCTATGGTGTTCTCGGCGCCCCGCAAGTTGGCGAGCCTGTGCCCACGAATTTCGACCGCACCGAGGCCCTCCCCGTGTGGGAAGAGGCACGCAAGGCCGTATGTCGCCTGCTCGGTTGGCGTGGTGTACGAGATCCCGCTTAGTTGCGGTAGGGTTTACGTCGGCCAGACAGGCCGGTGCATAAATGACAGAATTAGGGAGCATGAACTTTCCGTGAAAAATAAACTTTAGGCACATTTGGCGGTGCACTGTGGTTCCTGTAAGTGTGAGCCCGGGGTTTCCAGTGTTTCCGTTCTTGGAAAGTGTAATGATACATTAGCGCGTGAAATCATGGAAGCATACTACATTAAAAAGAAGAGCGATATATGTGTTAGTGACACTTCTGTTGCTCTGCGTGGTGGTGAGTTTGATTTCTTGGAATCTTTTTTTGTTTAATCGATTTTTTTGTCATTTCTTCCCAATCTTATCGAGCGTTTTTTGACGAGCATGTGAGGCGATGTGCGCGGGCATAGTTGCTACGGCTATAAAATTCGCTGATGTTCAGAGAATAAAGTTAGTTGCGAGTGACGCCCTTTCCGTTCTGTCTCTAATTTTCTTCCTCGAAGGTTTGCGTCTATTTGTATCTCAGTAAACATGTACCAACTAGCCCAAGAAAAAGTTTTATTAAGGCAATGCCAGCAGACCTCCGTCGCGAATATCCGCAGTTTGCAGCCTGCAACCTCAACTGACCTCGCCACTCTTCGCTAATCAGGAGCACCCGAGACACCGCGGGCACATGCTTTGGGTGACTTTGCCAAACCTCGCCTTGCACACACAAAAAAAGCATCTGTATGCAGCGACAAGCTAGCTTAATTTGTAACTAAATGCCACGTGCCGTGTTATGAAGGTGCTTTTTCACTGCCTGCTTCCCTTCCATTACGTGTTTTGGATGCTCTAACCATCTTATCTATTCGAAGCCCACTGTGCGTAATAACAATAATGAAAATTTATCTCAGCCGCTTCTCAGCCGTCAATATTGCTTACTGCAATCTCATGCTTTCTGCGTCGCAGATAACGTCATCCTGTATCATCTCGACCTTTACTTCAGCGTTTCAGCAGCCAGAAAACGTGTGGTGCGGCATGATTAAGTGACAAGTGGCCGAAGCTGCCCAATTTATGATGTTTTTGTCGGAAATTTTACTAAAGTGCTTTCGCACGTTGAGAACAGTAGGGATTACTGGTGGCATCAGACGTATACATTATCCTTAATTTTGACTACGAGTGTGGCCCACACATTAATTGTCGTACTAAAAAGCCTTTAGACAGACAAAGCCTTGGTCATAAAGCGTGAAAACATGAACAATTTGGGAAACTCATTCACGACAGCAGCGCATAAGTTAGAGAATGAGCGTGGCGCTCTTCAGTGTAAATGTATCGACTTGGTCTGTTCACTGCACACGGTGCGCGTGACTCATGGTTAGGGCCGAGTATTCTGTGCCAATTATTTACGCGTTCACGAGAAGAACATTGTTCAGAAAAACATTTTCGTTGCGTAAATCTTTTTCTTTTTTTGCCATTACTGTTTTTGTTGCCTACCTGCGGAGGCCAGTGCCACATATGATGAGACTATTCGCGATGGAGGTCTGCTGGCATTGCCTACGCGTCTTATGGAAAACCTGTCTACATCTGAGAACCGCGTGGAGGTAGACCAAGCATTTCTTGAGGAACATGAAGCGATTAATACGTTGAACAGGTGCGTCTACCTCTTTTCTCATGCTTGTAGGCGAGGTTGCAGGCTGCAAACTCTGTACGCGTAGTCATTTAAAGAGCGGAAGCAGCCAACCGTCGCACAAGCTAGACACAAATAAAATCTGAGAATACATTTTTCCTGAACACAGGCCACCAGAGTGAAGTTTCGCTGCAGCAACATAATTAGTACTGGAAATTTACGCACATGCAAGCTGATAGCAACCATCAAAGGCACCGAAGGGAGAACACACAGCAAGGGTCACTTTGGCCCGTTATTTATTTATTTATTTATTTATTTATTTAGTAATACTGTCAATCCCGCCAGGGATTTTTACAGGAGTGGGTTTACAGAGAATATGAACATTGTGATACACGTTTACAATATTGTGCAATAGTTCTATAGGGTACAAAAAACAAAGACAAGACATGATAATCATTATCCTACGTCATGAATGAGTGCAAAAAAGATAACTCAAGAACATTTTGACTCAGTTTCACGTGAAGCACGGCAAAAGAATATAACAGCAAGAAAGAGAAAAGCAAGCAGAGAAAAGGAATATCTGGTTAACAAAGCAAATTAGGACATATGATATTGAAACCGTGCATTGACTGACATAAGCGCTCTTCGATAAAAAATTTTCGTCCAAATTGAGACCGGGTTTTTTTTATTTTGGTTTTTGAAAATGGGCTTTTCTGAAAGAACTTGCTTTTTTAACGATTTTTTTTTCTTTTTTTTTACGCTGCTTGTAGGAAAACGTTTTTTGGCAGAAATATTTCAAAGCCCTTTTTTATATACGTGACACAGTTTTGAAGTTCCTGTGTAAAATAGCAAACGGGCGAAGACGCATCAAGCTTAGCAAACATTTTCGATTTGGGCCGTGTGTGCCATTTTTTTAATTTTTTTCCGTTTGGAGGACAGCATCGAGAAAGCACGGATGTAGTTCACAGTATCGCCTATTAAAACCAACACAAAAAATTTTCGATGCCACATTTGCAGTTCGCATTAAATTCGGCCGCGAAATCCAAAAATACTGCGGTGAGCAAAAACAAGACGCCCGCGCCGCCACATTCAAATATTTTTTTTCTCGAGCTCGGAGCGTTTTTCGGATATAAAATTTTCGGTTCCGTGTACTATGAATGTGCCCGCATAACATATAAAAAACCCAGACAAAACAAAAATATCAACCGGACATGCATGTTCGATTTCTCATGAAATCACCCTGGAGAGTTTACACTTCATAACACATATCGAATTCTCAAAGTGAAATATTTACTAGTTACAGTGAGCCGAGTTTTGACTGCCTTACAATATAAGGTAGTCGAGAAGTATTCATTCTAAAAGACAGGGCGTGCAAACACGCACACAAGAAAGCATTCAAGACACCACAAATACCGACTAACAAGAAAATGTGCACATAGGCGGGATGGAGAGAAGGCAGGAAAACTTATTTGCGCGTGCCCATGCCGCAGGTGAACCTATCAATCCTGCACTTGGGGGGGGGGGGGGGGGTCTACGTGAAAGATGACTGTTAAGGCATTTGATTTCATCTTTATGCAAGGTAATGGACAGTTGGCTCACGCATGTGCTACCACTATTATCAATGTGCCATGCCTCAATCATCAGACGCGTTTCATCATTCCTATACAGGTAAAAATTGCGCATTCATCGAATTTTCGCGTGTACTTACACTCAACTATGTAAAGAAAGATTAGAAGGTGAGCCTCCAGTTGCCGATCTCTAATGTCCCAATAATTTCTGGTTAATGGAACAACCCATCTTACATAGAAGCAGCCGTTGCTGAAAGGAACCTTATACACCACACCTGTACAGTAATCAGTGAACATGTTGGGTTTTTACGAAACCAATATCGGTCTGTTTCTCGTCTTTTACTCGCTCATTCTTTCTCCTGCACAGCTGAACAAATCTTACCTAGCTTACTGGCAGCCTTAAAGACAACGTCAACACTGTATCTACTTCCTACTTTCTTTAGCCTGTGAGATATGCAATAAATGTATGGTATACCTTACTACACGCTTCTTCCTACTGCTTTCGCAACCATGCTCGGACTCAACCGACTTCTTTAAACGTTCAGCAACAGTGGCCAATGCAACAAGAGGATTACCCACATCTATAAGACGTGTAACGTGTGTATTAAAGCTATCGCTTATTTCGTGCTCACACGACATCGTGAGGGCCGACTTAAGGCAAGATATGGCTATACAGTCTTTTGCAACCGAAACTGCTCTTAAACTTCTCGTCAAAGCACTCGAAGGTTGTAAAAAAATGGTATAGCGATGTCTTGCCTTAAGTCAGCCTTCCCAAAGTCATGTGAGCCCCAAATGAGTGATAGCTTTAATGCACAGGTTACGCATTTTTCAGATGTAGATTATCCTCTTGTTGCAGTGGCCACTGTTGCTGAACGTTTAAAAAAGTCTGTTAAGTCCAAGCATGGCTGCAGAAACCGATAGGAAGAAGCGTGTCGTAGGTTTACCATACATTCATTGCGTATCTCACAGGCTAAAGAAAGTAGGAAGTAGATAAGGCATGGATGTTGTCTTTATGGCTGCCAATAAGCTGGGTAAGGTTTGTGCCACCGTGCAGAGAAAGAATGAGCAAGTAAATGGGAAATAGACCGACGTTTCTTTCGTAAAACACACCAACCAGTACACCAGCCGTACAGGTGTGGTATATAAGGTTCCTCTCAGCGGCGGTCGCTTCTTTGTAGGACAGACGGGTCGCTGCATTAACCAGGGATTATAGGGACATAAGAGATCGCTAACCGGATGCTCACCTTCTAATCTTTCTTTACATTGTTGAGTGTAAGTACACACGAAAATTCGATGAATGCGCAATTTTATATCTGCATAGGAATGACGAAACGCACCTGATGATTGAGGCATGGCATATCGATAATAGTGGTAGCACATGCATGAACCAATTGACGGTAAATTTTTATAAAGATGAAATCAAATGCTTTAACTGTTATCTTTCACGTAGACCCCACACGTTCCGGATTGATAGGTTCGCCTGTTGCACAGCATGAGCAAATAAGTTTTTGTGCCTTCTTTCCTTTCTACGTTTGCACACATTTTCTGTGGTTAGTTGGCTTTTTGTGGTGTCTTGACTTCTTTCTTTTGTCCGTGTTAGCACGCCCTGTCTTTTAGAACAAATGACCTCAGGCGTCTCTTAATTCACCTTTACATATGATTACTTTTCTCGAATAGAGCTGCTTGTTGAAGGTAATTTTCTCATAATGAATAAGAAGCAAGATACTGACCTCAAAAGAAATTCGAGTGTGGCCCCCGCACATGCAGCGTACTTGATGTCTAAGCAGTAGCAGACAGCAAACAGGTGCTCAACAGTCAGCCTCAAGGTGAGGTTTGGCATGATGAGCTCCTTAACAGCATGCAGGTGACAGGTAAATTCGAAGATGGACTGACCTGGAAGAAAGGAAATTAGCAATGAGAAAAAAAATATTCATATGTTTACACGTGCTGAGCAGTGTTACACATGTATTCTGTAGAATTTAATAAAATGATTTTAGTGAAGTCTGACAGGCGGATCAGCCAACAGATGCAACTAGAAGCGGGGCTGTAAAAATAAAAGATGAATACAAATGTCAGGCTACAATGGCTCAGAACACTTAAAGCAGGGTCCTTAAATAGTTTGCTGATCTTAAAACTTCTATGTCATGCTATGGCCGAACTTCATACGCTACTCAAAGCTGCTACAGCGTGGCACCATGCACTGTGTCACTGAGAGCATTGTTTGTGGACTGAAACACTTGTTCTGTGCGAGACAAGCTGACAGTCAAAGCACATCTTGTACATGTGCTGCGCTATTCTTTGAGAGACGTGGAGTATTATGGGGTTGGGGGACGACAATGCTATGCCCATGCTAGGAGCTAGTAGGCCATTCTGCTTACAGGGAAACAGCCAAAAGGTGTTTGGGGAACGGGGAAACAAAGAGCCCCACGAGAAATGAAAGCAGGAAATATTGCTGTTAAACAGAAGTGATTCCAACTTTGAACCGAAGTATATGTGTCTGAGCATAAAACCATATGAGGCCACATCATCACTGCTTATGATACCGGTAACAGCGATGCTAGGTGAGAGAAGACGACAGTGAGGCCTGTTCATTCTTTTGCTTCTTTTATCAGTGCCATGCTTTCAACAAAATTATTCATTACTCGATACTTTCTGCTGCCTAAATGCCACTTTTTTCCCAAAATAAATAAAATGCCATTGTAAAAGCGTATGGAGAGAATAAGTGCTGCAACTTCTTTACCGCGTTTTGATGACCACATGTAAAGCATTAGGAACACTTTAGGCGTTTATTAGGCGCATCTTTGTTCTTCACCTATTATCATCATCATGTACGTGGAGTTCTATGTCGCAAGTTGCAGGGTAATTTAGCTGGATTTTGAATTGGCTGGACTGTGGACCTAATAAAAGTCCACAGTGAACTGTTTGTTATGCATTACGAACTAAAATACCTAGTCTCATTGCTTCTGCGTTGGAACCATAAGTACCGTTAAGAGGTGTTTAGCTTATGACGTTTTTATAAAAGACCAGCTGCTGATAATTATTTGTGGTGTTTTACATGCCAAAACTACATAATGAGGCACACCGTAGTGGAGGACTCCATCGAATTTCGATTACTTGGGTGCTTTAATTTGCTCTAGCATTGCGCAGTACATGGACCTCTCGGCCATGACGGTCGCTTTTACCTTTGTCAAAATGTGACCGCTGTGGCCAGGACCAAAGAGGAATATATTGGACAGCAGCCACGCAATGTAACTTGCCGTAACCACTAACACAACACAAAGCGACAGACCACTTGCTCAATTACCTAATCACAATGCCGTTTCAATTGTGAAAGTCATAAATGCTCATGGTAACCTTCATCCTATGCTAATGGCAGCAATGAAGACATTTAGCTGTGAGGTTTGTCTTACATTTATTCTACCTAAATCTGATTTTGAAATGACATCGCATCACTGAAAAATTTAAAGCACACGGAGCAGCTGGGGTCCCTTTTCTTGGTCATTAGATGAAATAATTCTAGAGAAGTAACGAAAAGTGAACACGTGTGCTAAGCAAATGATTTGGAGCTTTGTGCAAACCATAATTGGTACTTAGTTGCCAAATAATGTGAATTCAACAGCACACGTTTGCCTAGCTCTTTCTACAAATGATACCGCTGTGGCTTTGTTGTGAACCTCTTTCTACAGATAATACTGGCGTTTTGTTGTGAACATGCAGTGCTTAATTTTAGGCAAATATTAAACGTTGGAACTTATGCAAGCGTTAAGACAAACGCTCGCCAGGCTATGGCGGGCGCACCATTTTGAGAAAGAAAAAAAAGAAGTCTGGAACCTGTATGTTTTGAGCTGCTTTTTTTTTGCCTTGGTGATCACCTAAAAAAATACGTGCTCAGGAAGTAATGTATGCATGTTGGTATTAAATGTGAAGCATTTCTTTGTGGATTGCAGGCACTTTGAGCGTTTCTATCTACATATCTATCTAGCCGCCAACGTCTGGGTGCTCTCGTGATCGCCTGTTTAACTTGGTGTAAACCAAAATCGGCATGGAAGGGTAAGAGTTTGGGGAATACGACTGTCTGGTCACGACATGAATATCATGAAAGTCTTTTAGCGTACGTCGTCAAACCCTTTCCTCCATACACGTGTGGCTTACACCTGTATACCACGGGCCGTGGTACGTGGGTATGAGCCACAGGAGATTGACAGTTTATATCTGCCCAAGAACAGTGAGTACAGATGTAAGGAACTTAGATGTGAGAGCGTTAAGAGAAACTGACATCGGCAGCATAGACCCGACGAATGCAAAGATAAGAAATCAGGATCTCAGCAGGAATTGAACCCAATCATTCTGCACAGCAATCAGCTATTGTACCACAGCGCCATGTCAGGTCTTCAAACTGCTTCGGAAAAAGACAACATGCAGGCGTAAGGTCGGTGCAACTTCAATTGTGATTCTAGTTCTGGCTATCCCATTTTATAACAAAGCAATAAACATTTCATATGTAAACCTACGACACAGGCGTCTTGCTGAGTTAACGTCAATTGTGGTTCCAATGCTTACTCCACTTTTATAGCAGTCTAATAAACATTACATTTGTATTCCTGTGATTCTGCAAGCTATATTCAAGCGTTGCTCCTCCCCGGGGGAATACGCTAACGAAAGTTGCGTGTTATTTTCACATCGTCCCACCGTAAGGCACGCTTCGTTTCTATAATACTGACGCCTGTGCTTTAACGTGAGTGCTGATGTTATGTCAGACTCATTGTAGTCACAAGTAGGCGCCAGTGTAGTGGACTTACCTGGTAAGGCCACGATATGCACACAACTATTGCACTTAACGTCGATCCACTTTGTACATCTTGCCTCAAAGCATTAAAAAAATCAGCATACGCTTCTGTATTACACTTTGTGTAAAGAACATCACGGACTAATACAAGAACAACATTTCAGTCTACCACAGCTGGTGCTGGTAGTGCTCACTCTAGTGGTGGCGTCTATACGCAACTATAAACAACCAGTCCTCACATTTGCATGTTTTCTAGATACGTGAATGCGTATGAAACTTCGATATATGTTTACTGAGTACATACTACATTTATCCACCTCATAACATTATGTTCATTTTGAAAAAGTGCCACACAGGAAACTTCGTGATGCATGCTTCGCATATAATTGATTCCCATGGTACCCGAGATTTGCCGAATTTTTTTAACAGTAGCAATGTGCACTTAAGCGACTGTTTTAGATGTTTAGAAAGTTTGATAAACAAAACTGTATCGCACACGAACACACTACACATATGCTACTCTTTAACTGAAGCGCGTGCCTGAACACGACTTGGGATGCATTGACTTTGTTTTTTAAATAATGCACCATTTTATGTACACCAGTTTTTATGAGGGTCTATTTCCAATTTGGCACCCACAGTCCTGCTGGCAGTCAGCTTCCAAACATAATCACTTTCAATTAGGATATCAAGCAGTGACCGCAGTGGCAATAGGCCGAAGATAGAATACTATAATGATTTTAATTAGCAAGTGGTGACATGTGCCATGTAGTTGTTAAGAGAATTACAGGGCCTTAGCAATTATTTCCTTTTTATATATGATAAACACTTGAAAATGTGGGCTCAGTTCATCTTTTAAAAAAATTATACTTTAAAAAAGGCTGAGAAAGCTTACCAAGAGCTGTGTTACTTCATGCACTTTTATCGACATCTGTAAAGCACAAAGTGTCACCTTCAAATATTCTTTTGTGCCAACAAAGACCACTGCAAAACCATATCTGGTATACAAAGTGTAAAATTACTGCGTGCTTTATTTCTATAACTAGCAATGTTTGAATACACTTGCCTGAAATCCCCTTTCCATTGCACACTGTCAATGTGTGGGTGTCGCTCTCGGTGCTTTCCACTTAGCAGCTGAATGCTTCTTCGTGGTTTTCCATTCAATCTAGTCGATAGACCTGCAAGAAGCAGAGTTCACATTTGTTATATTTTGCACAGGTAT
>JALIZH010032501.1:0-84240 GCA_030522465.1 Rhipicephalus appendiculatus
GAGCTGGGTAAATGTACGCCGACGTGTCCGTTAAGCGCTATCGATTTCAAACCCATCCTCGGAACGAGGCTACTTCGTGGTCTCTACGCCATAGATCGATATGTGTGCTTTCTGTCCGTGCTCTATAATGTGCTCTCAAAACATCGGGTCGCCTAAAACATTTATTCATGGAGCAAAAGGCAAGCGAGTAACCGACGGTATCGATAACACTCTCTAGGCTTGAGAACGAACGCTAGGTTCAGGGTTGCCGTTGGTGGCTACTTTGCGCCAAATTGGCTACTTTATGTCCCCGTCTGGCTACTAAAATTTGAGGTTGGCGCCATGGCTACTTTTTGGCTACATTGAACTTTTGTTTTGGCGCATTTAGTAGCCAATATTCTTATTATGTGTATATAGAAAACAAGCAAGCCGGAAGACCACCCAGTGTGTTTAACCTTTTCTGTCCCGTGAACCGATGCGCGCTCATGTCCTCGCCGCAGGAGTAGGCTGGTACGCATCGAGGCACACCCACGCAACGCACGCCGTGCCTGCGAAGACAGAGTGACGAAGTTGCGCGCATGTTCGCAAGCGCATGCTTAGCATGCTGCCCGCTATCTATTCTGAAGTCAGTTTTTAATGCTAATAGCACAATACATGTTCTCGCGCGAACTTGGCAAAAAGCAATGATCCGCACCAAAATGAAGTTGGCCTACTATTATGTCTAGTAATCAATTTCGGTGTGCGGCTTCAAGGAAGAACTGCTTCAACGTTTAATGTTCCTTCCCATCGTCTTTTTGCCTGAAATGTTCCAAAATTTCTCTGTATACAGCAAGAACTATATCCTGCATAGCACTGAACTTATACTAGCCAATCCGATATAGTGGCTGTGTCACGTGACGCGAAAAGCAGTTTATGGAACAAAATGCAAGGTTATTGGGGTTGCCCTAAGCACAACCTCGTTTTCATGAGGCAGTAACCACCATTGCACAATTTGTTGGACGTCTGTTCTTTGTCCATTTTTACGCACTGTATTCTGTTACTTTTTCTTTGTGTCACCACTATCCTTTATAATGCTCCTGGCCTTACGGTATATATTAAGTGTAAATAGTAAAAGCTCTAGTCGTAATACCGCCTAATAATATTTGGCTACAAATTTGGCAAAGTTAAATGGCACGTCTACTTTGGCTACTTTATGCTTGAATTCTGGCTCCTTTTCAAATCTATCCAACGGCAACCCTGGCTAGGCTGCATTTTTTTTTATTACGTGTTGTTTAGGAAACTGTGGCGCTTTTATATAACTAAGGCTACTCCTTTTCGCGCATAAGGATTCGTGAAAATCCCAGCAGCGAAAAAAAAAATCAGAAGAGTACCCAGGGTAATTCATGTAAGTCAGCCAAGTCGTAAAAATTATCAGATACAATTGATATCGATTCACGTAGCGACACAAAAAGCAACACAAAATACACTCCAGTCACATAACTAACTACAGTTCACATCAAATGCCTTTACACGACCACCGTATGTGATGAAAATAACACTACACAACGTCAAGCCAGATAACAACATTGAAATTGGCCAAGTTTAGCTTTGTACGTTAGTAAAGCCAGAGCTTTTGTGATCTTTATCAAACTGAATGACCCTTCTGTTTTAAACGGCCCGTTGAGAGTTTACTTAAACAGATGTAATATACTTGTGGAGGGTGTAATGGCGCAAAGAAGAGTGTGCAGGGGGGAACTGCTGCACATATGTAAATGCATTTAAAGGTTTCTACACCCACTATGTAGCAGTTGCATACAGACATTTTATTTTGTATAGGGCAAGTTATCTGCGATACCCCGCGGTGTTAGTGAAATACCCGGCACCTCACACTCTCAGTTAATCGGCCCTCGCTGGGTGATCTGTAGCCTCCTGAAAAACATCAGATGGTAGAGCTATTCTTCTGGAAAGTGTTTATCCAAGGTTAAAATCTTATAGCAAGATAATTTTTTTGTGAGTTAGAAATTTTCTTTATTGTGTTCCTTTGTAGTTTTGTGTAATATAAAGTTGTTTGCACGGAATTTTTCTTTATTTTCATGCCCGCTCTTGCAAAGAAAACTGCCTTAGGCAAAGAAGAAAAAAATGCTTTTTTCTGATACGCGAGCCTTGTGTTGTAGCTGTAACAGCACAGCCTTGCGTTTGTCACGATTATCTCGGGAGCGCTTGCAAATCGGATTGGAATTGGGAGAGAGTGAGACGGGCACGGGAGACCGTGGTAAGGCGACCAACACACTTTATGACTAACAAATGGAATACATGAACAAACGTTAACGGCACTGAACCCATACAAGCAAAAATCAAGAAAACCTATTTACATTAACAAATTGTTGTTCTTAGCCAACACTGAAATTGCCTAATCCCTGCGTCTTAGCTAGGCTTAGATGCGTCCCTTCAACTCAGTCTGGCCACTATGGGCCTAGCGATACAAGAATGTTCTTACAGTGCGCTCATCGTTCGTCCAGACGAGTCGAAGTTCCCGTCGCGTCGATCTTTCGTCGAGACTGTCGTCGACGTGTTCAGCAGGCCCCTAAGTCCACCGTAGGTTGCCTTCGTCCATCCTGCCGCTTGCCCTCGTCGCGTGAGGCCCCGGTGTTCTTCTTCGTCCTCGCTCAGTCGAGGTTAGGCCTAACCAGGCCTTGGATCCGTGCCTCCGGACTCAACAGGTGATGGACGCCTCCTTGACTGAAATGTGGTCTGCCGCCGTCCTGTTGGGAAGGGGAGGGCTGCTGGCGATCCCGGAACTGCAGTATTGAGGTGCGACAGGTCTGCGGACACCATCCGAGCCTCTCGTGTCGTCACCCCCAGAACCGAGTACCAGCCGCTCTCGTCGCGGGTGCGACGCTTGCTTCGTCCGTCTTCCCCGTCAGGCGCCCCACAGAACAGTGACGTTTCTTCCTCGGGGGTTCTCGATCACGGTTCGGGTCGCGTGGCACGAGCTCCTATCTGGCCAATCCTCTACGTCGACGTGGTTGGTGCGCGTGCCATCGGGTGACTTTTTGCTCCTCGCGCACCGTCGCCGCGCTTGCCCGTTCGGCACGCGCCTCGTGCCCCTCCTTTACTCATCACAGCGTTAAAACGAACGAGCTGGTGGCAAGTGCCACAACATCGTGTTTAAATAAATAAATGACTAAATAACTAAGTAAATAAATAAATAAATGAATGAATGAATAAATAAATAAATAAATAAAAGCATTGTCGTGATTGTCATATCAAAAGCGAAGTTCCACCTACAGTCTCTTAGTCAACCTCCCTGCCTTTCACTTATTTGCATCTCGCTACACTCTTAGAAAAAAAAAATCGTCAGATTCACTAACTCGATGCTAACCATTCACTTGTCACAAAAAGCACTAACCTCTTTGTAAGTGAAGGTAGCAAAGTGCGGGTTAATGGAATTCGCTACCTGGATAGTAA
This sequence comes from Rhipicephalus appendiculatus, assembly GCA_030522465.1. Lineage (NCBI taxonomy): Eukaryota > Metazoa > Arthropoda > Arachnida > Ixodida > Ixodidae > Rhipicephalus > Rhipicephalus appendiculatus. Next base: position 3,427 of record JALIZH010032501.1, read on the forward strand.
GTGAACGGCAAGAACTGGAATGGTTACTCCGTTACTAAATTGTTAGTAACCGCACTAGCAACCAATTAAGTGGACAACAGTTAGCCAGTAAGAGGCTTGCGCCTATTTTGTTTAAATGTGCGGTCGCATTGGCATATCAAGCCTACTCCATTAGAAAATCATATACAAGGTGAAATTTAAAAGAAGAAACAACATTGTCCTCGCCGACTACCACTCAACTTCAGCATTACTGAGCCTTATGTCGGTTCGCATGCATGCTCACGTGTACTCACACATATTTCAATGCACTAATGTTCATACGCCAGCTGAAGATTTATTGATGAGAGGGTAGAGTTACGGGGAAAAAACAGGTGTCTTGACCCCTCCCCCCCCCCCCCCCCCCCCGAAATCTTTCTCATGGGAAGTTCTTGATAAAAATATGTCTGAGTCGTCTCTTTCACTGAAAGCGTCGTTACTGGATTGCTGCCACTGATAACTCGTATTTTAAAGCTACGAGACCGAAATGTGCCAAGTAGAGCACCGATTATGCGAGATATTGCAGTTAAAAAGCATTGACACCATGGTCGAAAAAAGCTAAATATACACTAACGGACTCATGAGTCAGCTCACACAGACTCACTCAGACTCACATCGAGCCGTGAGTGTGAGTGGGTCCGAATGGGTAATGTTATGGTGAGTTTGAGTCCGAGTGAGTCAGGTTGAAAAAAATTTTAGTGTGCCTGAGTCCGCTTAGGAAAACTATGGTGAGTATGAGTCCGAGTGAGTCCTTAGCGAAAAGTATATTTCATGGTGAGTCTGAGTGAGCTCCACATTTTTTGCCGACCTATGGTCTTCGTACACTAATTCATGACTGCTAGTTACTTCAAATAATTATTGTGGTAAGTACACATTACAACAACGCACATAAAGGCATGAACGGATAAAAAACGAGAACACACGTACGAACGCTCACACAGAATAACAAGGCTTCCACGTACCCGCTATCAACACTAACAGCAGCCTGAAGAGTATTTATGCTCTTACTTTGGGATAGCACACCTTGTACCGGTTAGCAGTCATGTGTGCTGTCACGTAGCACAAAATTGTTATTACAAGGTAATCAAGAAAATTGAAGTTTGTCTAAATTTTGCATAAGACTGCCACGATTACGGCATAATGTACAGCGTTGTCTATATACGAGGCATCTTGCAACGAGGGTGGCTGAGTAGTGACCTAGTTAGAAGCACTAAGAAAGGCTCCCTGGCTGGTAACGGCGAAATTTATTAGCTTTACAAGCTGCCATGGCTATTAAAAGGAAGCCGCGAAGGTAGTAAAATACGCTCGAAAATAGTAAATACATGTGTTTACTAACTTCTTACAAACGTTCTGTAAGGGTGCACTGCGGAGATTCATACGTGATGCATTAGATCGGACACACCGAGCTAATGCATTGCGGTATGCGACAAAATCGAGGCCTCTGTGACGCGTTGCGAGCGCATTTGGTTCCCCAAAGAGTATACACCCAGAGGTATATTCGGTGGCGCGAAAAAGCACCAGCAGCCATACGGTCCGGTTCACCATGGTTCAAGCGCTGAGCACTGTTCCTAAATGGTTCCCATATCCCGCTGATGAATAAATTGCAGCTATTTTGTATGGTGTCCCTACATATTTTTCGTTTATGTATAATCATGTATAATGCGGATGCAACAGCGGCGCGGCGGCGTCCGAGTGATTGGGGACAGGTGAAAAGAACGAAACATGAAATCGATTGATAAACATCATAGGTTCTCAAATGTTGCGCATTGGCAATATTATGGACAGAACCGATACCTCAAAAGCTTCGATGGAGTCTATATACTAGAGGGCCGTGTGCTTAGAATTAGATGCACGTTAAAGAACCCCCTTTAATATGTACTGAAAGTCTAGTTGGTGAGCCATGATATACGATGAAGCAGCGCGCAAAGGACACATTCACGCACACATAAAAATGACGCAAACAGAAGCGCTGGACGTCGCCAGACACAAACAGACGTCACCAGCTCTTGTGTTTGCGTCATTCTTTATGTGTGCGTGAATGTGTCTTTCGTGTGCTGCTTCATCAAAGAATCACAGGTGTTCAATATTTCCGGAGTCCTCCACTATGGCGTACCTCATGATATATCGTGGTCTTGACACATATAGCCCCAGATGTCATTGTTCCATGCACACAACTATTCAAACTGCGCAAGTACGTTAATCCACGTAGGAAGACCTGACTGAAAGTGCGGAACGAGCAGCCACTCGCTGACTGCTTCACGTAAAATCGATTCCCTCAATGCGTGGGATCTGCCAAAATATTTCATGTCATGACCTGTCTGTCATGTTGATCGCAGACGGATGCCTATGTATGCCTATTTTGGTCATATACGAAGTTAAGGAGGCGACCACGAGAGCACCGAGACGTAGGCGGCCAGATAGAGAGATACACCGATAGATAGAAACGGTGAAAGTGCGTTTGCTTCACAAATGAACGCTTCGCATTCAAAAGAGGAGCAGGTGTAAGGAAGAACAAAAGGCAGTTGCGTGCATAGAAAAGAAAGCGAACGTCACATATGATGCAATATAGACTGCAAGGGGAAACGGCTGCCCAGTAATTTCACCCCCAATTTCGGGCATTCACGCTCGACAGGGCAATAAATAAGCGAAAGAGGTGTTCATTCCGGGAGCAGACAGGTTCCCCTGCGCAGAAATACGGAGGAAATGCAATACGCCAGTCGCGTCTTTGTTTCTTTTTTGTTTCGCCGTTTGCGGTACCGCCCTTGCGGCATAATCTTGACTTGGCTTGGCACGCGCTTATATACATCGCTCTTTTTCGCACTCGGACGCCCTCAGCGCGGCCCAATACTTTTCCGCGTTTTCTCTCCCGTAAGCTAACCGCGAACGACCGCTGATGCTTTCAGGGCGTAAGCTAAATGAAAAAAAAAAAAAAAAAAAAAGAAAAATTGGGACATCATCTTGCGCGGCAATTTCACTCCGCAGGAAATGGAGTGCCCGCGGGCATCGCTCGTGCGCGTTTCATTTTTCTAACGAGCGGCACTATGTAATCGGGCCATGCTTCTTCATCATCACTCTGCGCGGGATTTATGTACGAAAAAATTACAAACCGCTCGTTTCGCCTGAGTTTCAAGCGCTATTTTATTAATTCTTGCGGTGGCTTGTGACTGCTGTGTAAAGTTATATATAGCGCCGACTTCTGGACTATTCTGGTAATCTGTTCTGCTCAGACGCAATTTTGGTGAACTGAAACGATGGGTCTCAGGCACGTTTAGAAAAGTATTCGTGTTACGCTAACTGTGGTTTGTAAGGACAGGCAAAAGCAGACCTTGTGGCAAACGTATTGGCCGTATCATCAGCGATAGGCACTGGGCAACGACGAAAGCTTCTTAACGAGTGAAGATACTTGTGTATTGAAGCATTATTTGCAATGCTTTCCGTACTGATATGCTTAGTCACTTACACACGTAATGGGGAAGATATATGAACACGAAATTTGCTTTCTTTATATTTTTGTTCTCCATTCGCCGTAATCGTGGGTACTTAGAAGAGTTGCCACATGCTTACCACAGAAGTTACCACAGAAGAATCCCCATAAAAGCGGTGTGACTTTCGCGAAGAAACCCAGAAGAACTTAAGCGGAAATTTGCCATTTTTAAAATAGTTTAATTAGAACAAAAAATGTCACTCAGATACGAAGGGAAGTCGAAAGAATCATTTTATTACTTTGTACAGCGAAAATATGCTCAACTATGAACGAAAGCACGTATTTACTTTTTAACATTGTCTCCAGGGTAGTTAGTCTCCATTCGGTTGAACGCACGTTTGCCAGTGCGTGATTAACGTTACTTGTTTCCCCCCAACGTATTTTTGACTTTAACTTTCAACTACTCAAAATCATCGCCAAACGCGCTATTGGTAAAAGGTGAGTACTAAAATTACTATATTTGTTCAAAAAGTGCAAATAACCTTTGAAAAACGTTACAATTAAGCGATGTGAAAATTCTACAAATGACTCAGCAAAAAGAAAAAAAAGAAGCCCGAATCCGCTTATTATAAGCGGAACTATCAACTCTGGCGCTTAACTTCGCGTTACTGCGCATACGTTAGTCTGTTCGTGTTACTCGCACCGTTGCCTTTGAGATCGGACACGTATTCGTGTGTTGCGCCACTCGTGATGTCGGAGCCCCTCTGAGATTTAACTTTGAGTGGGAGATTGAGTGGACCAGCACCATCAATTCAGCATAATTTTTATCAGCGTTTCGTATTCGCTCGCGTCATTTAGCTCCACTTGCTTTCTATTTACGAGGCTTCGTTATTTTTCTTCCGTCGTTTATGCGCGGCACACACGCAGAGACTGGGTTCTTCTTAGGAAAACAACGGCCTCGCCGTGTTCACATAGCAGGCCCAAATAATGCACCCCGTAAGTTTTCCTACTGATGCAGTGAAGCAAAATACTCACAGGGTCCCTGATGCATCCGTCTCAGGCGAATCAACGACTAGGGCCACCTTCTTCCAAGAAGTCACTGTCTTGAATTGCCCCCCCTCCGAAAGCTTTTAGCAACTAACGTGCTTTCGCAATGCCTCCAAGATCGAAGGCGCTGTAAGCTTTATGCACCGCTATTCTGCACTGCCTCCGGGATCGGCCAACCCTTGACCAAGTAATGACGCCATGTGATGACGTCAGTTAAGTCACAGCAGTGACGTCGTAATGATTTCATATGATGACATCATATTGTGCTGATGATTGTTTGACTCCCTCGTGTTGATGCCGCCGACGCGGGACGCCAGTCAATTTTAGCGTTTGACAATTTTAAGCGTTTTAGATGCGAAGCATCCTATGCTCGGGGCTATGTCCGTCCCTCCTGCGTCCCGCGTCCCTCCCGCGTCCTTCCCGCGTCCCTCGTCCCGCGTCCGGCCACTTTCATGAAGTAGGGCAGCACCCACTATGCGAACCAGAACACTGTAGTACAATATAAGGCCGTCAACCACCACTACAGTCACCGGAGTCATGGCCGAGAGCACAGAGAGGCTGCTTAGCAATGGCTAGGCAAGTGGTGTCTGTCGCCCAGGTTGACTCCATTCCTTGATCTTGCTTGCATGTGTTTGGGGGGGGGAGGGCTTAGTCCGTCCCTCCTTCCCGCGTCCCACACCACCACAGCGCATGTGCGTCCCCTCCCCATCTCTCTCTCCTCTCCTACGCTCACCCCATTTCTCTACTCTAGGAATCCTCTACTCTACGGAGCGGTGCCCGCGTCCGACATCCCCACAGCACATGCGCGTCATCTCCCCCCTCTCTCATACGCTCACCCCCTTTCTCTACTCCGGGAATGCTTTACTCTACGTAGCCTTCGTCCCGCGTCCCCACACATGCGCGTCCTCTACCCTACGCTCACCCCCCTTTCTCTCCTCAAGGAATCCTCTACTCTACGGAGCGGCTCCCGCGTCCAACACCCCCCACAGCGCATGCGCGTCCCCTCTCCTACGGTTCCCCTCGTTCTCTCCTCTAGGAATCCTCTAAGGAGCGGCGCGCACGACAGGTGGTGCGACAGCTGCATACTCCGCTTGGAGCACCACGGTAGTTCCGCGGTATGAAAATGACGGAGCGCGCCTCATTCTCTCTCCTGTGCAGCGCCGCGATGAGCGCCCGGGCCGCTGCAGCGAAACGAGAGCGGCAACCTTTCTCCCGCTCAAGCTAACCATCTCCCCGCTGCTTCGCATCCACACATGGTCCCCTTTAGTGGGAGATGGGGAAGGTTTTTTTTTTAAGGCGAAAGCCTTAGATGAAACAAGGTTTCGCCTTAGGCTTTCGCCTTAATGAAACCTTATTGAACGACTAGTTTACAGCGTCGTTATATATAGTGCGCGATACACAAACGTTGCTAGCATTTTCCAACACTTCGCGCAGCATTTCGTCTTGCGAGCTGCCCTCGTTACGCAGGGCCTGTCGTAAGAGCCGACATCTTGCAGTTTCATTATGGTCACGCGCACCTTAGACGAGCTTCTCCCGTAAACAACGTGCGAACGAGCATTACTCCGACGCTGCCAGCGACGAGGCCTCTCGTCGTGCGGAACATCGCGTAGCGCTGGCCAGTTTGCCCCGAACCTAATCTCCAATATCGGCCCGCATCGCCGAGAGTGCCACAATAACCACGATGCGATCCGCTTAAAGCCGCGGCCGGGGAGCTCGGGGGCTCAGGCGATCTGCCTTGCCCGCCCGTGCTTTCAGCGTGGCTCGGTTTTCGCATAATGTTGTCGCGACAAAATCTTCGCAATTTATTTCTTTGTATTTCTGTAGATTTTCCCCTTTCACGTCCGCGTTGCGCGCGGGGCTCAGGAAGAGAAGCCGAGTAATCGGGTCTTCGCATGCGGCAGATCCCCTCGTCGTTGTTGTGCTCACCTTGTCGCGCTTGCTCATCTCGCTATCGCTCTGTTCGAAGTACAGATTGGCTTTCCGCGAGCGGGAAAAGCTGGAACAGCCAAAATGGGGGTCGCGATAATAGGAACAATCTCTATGCGTGAGCTGGGACACAATTTTCCGGGACTTGCGCGTGCTCGCTTAGTGCATCCTTCGTCTCCTTCTATCATCTCCTACTCCTTCTACGCCTTTCCGAAGCGCAGGTTTAACAGCCAGCCTAAGAACTGCCTAACCTCCCTGCCTTTCCACCTACTGTTTTGCCATGCGACTCCCAACAAGGGCAGCGTCTGGCGCGTAAACATGTCGTAACTTGTGCGTGTCTTTTACTGCTCGTGTGCCTGACAATACACAATACGGGGCGCTTGCTTCGTCAGAGTTTGAAAGAATGAAGCTAGGCACGCACTCGGCAGATCCCGTAAAATTTTGCCCCTCCTGTTTGTATGCAGCATCCATCAGGATAAGGCAGATGGCTTTGAGCTTGTTTAGAGAGTTCCACAGGGTGCATAATAACGTACGTTGCTTAAAGCCCTTCATGGCAGTATCTATGAGCCAGTATTTCAAGTGTTGAGATTGGATATTGCAGAATGCTATTTCTGTATGTCTGCTTTCAATTTTAGTATCTGTGTAATGATTTAAAAATCGTTATTTTCATGTGCGGGTACTACCTATAACATCACGGACGTTGGAGCGTACTTGCCTTGGACAGGGTCCTTCTGGAAACCGGCTTTCGGTCAGCAGCGGGCACGTGTGCGATGTCAATGCACGCTAAAGAACCCCAGGTGGTCGAAATTTCCGGAGCCCTGCACTACGGCGTCTTTCATAGTCACACTGTGGTTTTAGGACGTAAAAACCAAGATAACAATGATTTCTATTGGTGGTAATAGAAGGCTGGCTCACGCGTCTGCTCCTGCAATCGCGACATGGCGAGCTTTGACCGTAAGATGATGTCATCATTTGTGCGTGTTCTTCAACTTTAGTAGCTTCAAATTTCTTTATTTATATAATAATAATAATTGATGGGGTTTAACGTCCCAAAAGGACGATACGATTGTGAGAGACGGCGTAGTGGAGGGCTCCAGAAATTTTGACCACCTGTGGTTCTTTAACGAGCACCTGTATCTAAGTGCACAGGCCTCGAGCATTTTCGGCTCCATCGAAATGCGGCCGCCGCGGTCTGGATTCGATCCCGCGACCTGCGGGTCAGCACTCGAGCACCATAACCACTAGACCACCGCGGCGTGATTTCTTTACTTATAGTACACTCGACAACGGAAGCTCGCGGATCGCGCGAAAGCCCTTGCCAAAATGCATGCCCACGTTTCATTGCAATGTGGCCCCTAACGCCGAGAGGTGCTCGCAATACGCGGGACGTCCTTTGGTTACACTCCCACGTGTCAGTTTTCTGCTAATTGTGTCTGGCGCAGCGATAACGACGCAAGCACAAACGTCACACGCGACGACACGCGGCGGTATGCGGGATTTGAAGGCACGTTTCCTTTTTCCCGTTTCAGGGCGAAGGCCTCAGATGCCGCATCAAACGCGAAAACTGACCGGCGTCTCGCGTTGGCGGCGTCGACACGAGCGATGCAAAGAGCCGTCAACACGTGATGACGTCCCCATATGACGTCATCGTAACGTCACGTTGACGCAATCACGTGACGTCGCAGCCTGGTCAACGTTGGGCCGTTCACGGAGGCAGTGCAAAACCAGGTGAGGTGCCTTCGATCCTGGAGGCAATGCAGAACCACGCGTCAGATGCAGACAGCGTTGGGAGGGGCAGGAACCGACTGAGAAGAAAAGATGGCTTTCGCCTCCCAGTCGTCTTAGGTGAGTGCTTCAGGGACGCTGTGAGTTTTGCCCGTGTCGTTCCACCTGCGTTATAGCAAATTAAATGGTGCACTCTGGCAAGCCCATATAGTTATTGACTTTCCTGTATATACTGCACGGCATTTTTTTTCTACGCTCTCGCACGCACTGATAGACCAATCACGCGGCTGATTGTAGCAATATCAGCTGAAATGCTGTACCTCGATACGGAAGCAAGTTGCCTGTACTTCCGCAGCGAGTGTTCTGCGGAAAAGAATAACACAGAAAAGCATCGTGCCACGTAATAAACATAGTGGAGTAACGCACTGGTTAGAATTTGCTTCTTTATGGGGTTTTTATTCGTTTTTTTATTTTTCTGTAGACGCTAAGTGGACGCACGTCATGTGTCATAAAATTTCACGCTGCTCAGCAATAAAAAAATTCCTCTGAAAGGTTCAGCTCGTGCCTGTCTCGTCAGCCGTGTCCGTGATAGTTAGTGCCTACACAAAGGCTGCGATTAGAGAGTTTTAGTTTGGTCGCAAAAATCTCTTTCCTTGTTAGCGGGTTACCGGAGCCATTAACTTGCGCGTTCCAGGTGGTCGCACAAAACTCAACAAGATCTAATGCACTAAGCTATTATTAGGGAAGCAAATGTGTTCTACCTCACTGGTGTGGTAAGTCTCCGTATGTGGTTTATGGGCAAATACGACGCCTTTTTTACAAAGGCGATAACAAGTAATTGGAATGTCACACGAAGAACGACAAGCAGCTCGATACTTGTAGCACACCGCTGAAGCACAAACACGGACGCTCGACAAGAAGGCGCAGGTATACAAAGGACAAGCGTGAACTATCAACTGTCACAGTTGTTACGTTTTTGTGTTTGAGCAACGCGCTGCAAGTGCCGACAATGCAGAACCCGATGATCTTAGATCTTTCTTTTTCTTTTTAACTGCGGCGCGTGGAGTGACCCCACTGCTTCTCCTGCCACGTGGTGGCGTCTTACCCAAGGTGTTCTCGGTGATCTTTTCTTTTTCGTTCCACATCCCGAGTGGGTACAGAAAGGGGCCATTTTTTCGTGCGCGTCTCAAGGGCAGTTTTCAAATTGAAAGAAAATGTAGGAGCGTTGCATGCACGCTCAAGCTCCTCTGAGATCGGCGTACCGCCAGCGGTAAATGGTGTGTATAAATAGCCTGCCGTTTGAGGTCAGTGTCCTTTGAGGTCAGGACACCAGCCCCCAGGAGCTTTAAAGTTGTAGATTGGGAGGCTTTTCGTAAGGGGCGGAATGGCGATGATACTGAATACACAGACTTCAAACAGCTCCTCGAACGACTCGAAGTCGACGTACGGGCAGTCACTAAAACTGTCGAAACGGAACTTAAAATTGACAGGATGGATCGTCGGTTAGCCCCCCTGGAATCGAAGTCTTCCATTACAGCCAGATGGCGCAGGCAGCGACTTAATAGGAGACTACGCAAGAAAATTGCACCCCTCAATAAAAAAAATTGAGGTACACTGCGACGCCCTCTCTCGTCAGCAATGGGACGAGGTTTGCAACGCAGTAGACGGGAAAATGCGTTCAGGAGCAAAATGGAACCTCCTAAAACACTTGCTCGGAGACAAGCGGGTAAAATCAAATCAGAGGCACTCTGTAGACCGATTAGTCAATAAAGAAAAGGCAGCGGGGTTCTCGGATGCCCAGAAGCTTCAGTAGTACCTACCAGTTGGCACAGCCACAGACGTGGACTACCCTGACTATGCAGGTCACGAGGTGGCCGAGCTTGACTCACCCTTTAGCATAGCCGAAATCCGAGCGGTTCTCTTCGAGCTCAACCGGCAGATCGGCTCCCGGGACGGATGGTATTACGAACAAACTACTCAAGAACGTAGATGATAAATCTATTCAATTTCTCACAGACGAAATAAACAGAGCATGGGAAACGGGTACCGTGCCATTGAATTGGAAAACGGCCTCGGTCGTCTTATTTCCTAAGCCGATTAAACCACCCAGTCTGAGCGCACTCAGGCCCATCTCACTCACGTCATGCGTGGGGAAGGTGGCCGAGCACACGGTAAACAACTGCATCTCAAGATACAAAGAGGACAAAGAGCTTTTCCCCTACAATCTTATTGGCCTCAGACCATGACTTTCCGTACAGGATGTCACGAAGCTCATTAAGCACCGAGTTCTAGACAAAGGCACCCGCGATGTCAGGGGCATCCTGGCTCTGGACTTAAAAAGAGCTTTCGACAACATTGCGTACTCTCACATCCTCAACTCGCTTTCATAGCTGGGGCTCGGGGCTCGTTTTCACGAGGTCACGTGCTCTTTTCTCCGCGACAGACGTGCTACCATCCGAATCGGGGACCTGCGCTCTGGAGAATACCGCTTGGGAGCCAGGGGCACTCCACAGGGTGTGGTTATCTCGCCATTACTTTTCAACGTTGCGATGAGAAGTCTTTCGCTCAAGCTCACTGAGATAGAACGCATAGAACATTCACTTTACGCAGATGACATTACTATCTAGTGCACTGGAGGCAGGGACGGGGAGGTGGAAGACTCCCTGCAGAAAGCCTTAAGGTGTGCCCAGAACTCTCTGGAGAATACAGGGCTTAAGCTGTCCCCCAGCAAGTTGGAGGTCCTTCTCTACTTACAGCCAGAGAAAAGGAAGTACACCACCATCCCCCCCACGTCCAGATAAAGTCAGAATTACTATATATACGAACACGGGACAGCCGATTCCACGCGTAGAGAAGATTCACATATTAGGCATGCTCCTAGAAGAAAACGGAAGTAATTCACAAACGATAGCTCGTATTGCCGCTAAATCGGAGAGAATGGTTGAGCTGGTAGTCAGGGTCTCGAACAGACGAGGAGGCCTTAGTGAGGGGAACCTGGTGAGACTATTTCATGCATTTTTTTGAGTCATATAAATTACGCAGCAGCAGCGCATAGATGGAAAAAGAGGGACCAGACAAAACTGAACTCTATCATTAGGAAGTGTATAAAAGGGGTTCTCGGTCTCCCGAACGGAGCCAATGAGGACAAACTCAAGCAATTGGACATGTATAACACTTTTACGGAGATAGCGGAAGCACAACAGGTAGCACAAATCACAAGACTGTCCTCCTCCAAGGCAGGCCGGCGCATTCAAGAGGTTCTTGAGTGTCAGCCCACTCTAGTGGCAGACAAAAAAGTTCAACTACCGCGCCAGCTTAGGGAACGTATATCCATGTCGCAGATCCCACGCAATGTTCATCCTCAGTACATCGTCGGCAGAGCAAAGGCCCTACCGAGGTTTGCTGCAGGCCTTCCCAATTTTGTCTCATTCGTGGACGCAGCTCAATATCCCGGCACCTCCAAATTTGCGGCCGTGGTCGTTGACCTCCACGGCAATGTTATCACGTCGGCATCGTTCCGCAATACCACTCCGACTAGGGCCGAACAGGCAGCTATAGCGCTAGCCATCGGTACTCCGACCCGAACACAGGTCTTCACAGATTCAAGGGCCGCTGCCCGAGCCTACATGGCGGGCTCAGTCTGTAACGAGGCAGCTAGAATCCTTCTCACCCATTCTATCTGGATGGAAGAGATCACGTGGTTACCCGCTTACATGGGTCAGAGGGTCCATCCGGTCATCCCGAATGCCAACGAGTTGGCCCAAGCCCGAGCACGCGAACCAATCCACCGTGCCGGACCTGCGCCAACCCGGGGCGCAGGGGAGATGCGGCACAGAGATCCATTCCCCACTTTTAATGAACTTTGCAAGAACTACCAACTCAGTAGGCGGAATTTCCTGCCGCCACATCCGAGACTCAGGAGGCCGCAGTTCATCAGCTCAGAATGCTGCAAACGGAATCGTACCCCTCTCCGCTAATATTAACGCGATAGCGTTTAAGAGCTCGTTCCGCAGAAATTCCGGCGTCGGCGTCGGTGTCGGCGTCATTGGCTGTGAGAGAAAAATCATCATCTTGTCCGTGACCGAAAAATCGAGAAAGATGCAAATAAAATAAATAATAAAAATTGCCGGGTCCGAGTGAGGATCGAAACCGGGCCGTCTGCGTGGCAAGCAGGTGCTCTACCACACAGCCACGCATCTGCTTGGAAATATAGTGAAAATAACTTCCTCTACTTGGAAATGCAGTGAAAATAACTTTCATGCTTTACAAACACACGCGTCCTGTATACAGGCGTCACAATACAACATGTAATATCGCAGTAATATTGCGTGGTACAAGCGTACATTGCCATCGGGCGTCAGAACATGTGAATATCATAATGACATCGGGGTTCAAAGCCACCCAGCCATTACAAAAGGCACACACGTTACTGCACGTATCGCTGGTTCAAATCCCCGATTGGGTGCTTCGGAATTTTTTTCTCCTGAATTATTTTTCTTTGTGTCTTTTTTATATATATACATACATATACATATCCGGGACACGACGGCGACGGCGGAAATGCGCCGAGAATGTGCATATAATTGCTGTCGCAATAAAACGTTTTTTTTAATTCTGCAAGGAAACTCATGGAAGAGGACAAAGCGTCTATTGGGGCAATAAGGTTAGAAAGAGTGTCACAATGCGTCACCAACAATGCCCGACAGCCCGGTATCACGTGAACGGCATTTCGTGTTCTGGAATACCGGACATGTCAAGGCTCTCTATTATGGAACTAGAAAATTAACACGTCAGCAAATAAGAGGACAAATCTCCGGCCTAGCGCTGCCCTTGGTATTCAAGCACCAGAAAAGTCGCGCAACCACCATTGGACATGCGCACGCGTTTTCCGCAGACTTCAAAATGAAACGCATTTCTTAGCGTTTTTACTGTCGATATCCACGTTGGCCGAAAGGCAACGAAGCGCTCGGAAGTGCTCAGTCGGTCAGTATGCGCGACTCGGTCTGCTTTTTTTCTCCTATGAATCATTATTGCACAGAGGGAGTGCTTAGATGCGATCGTGATTTGGAATCTTTCTGCCGCGTGCGACTGACAGTGACATGGCAAACATCACGGATTGTTACTCATGTGTCATACGCTGGGAGAGTGAGGAGGGTGACTTGAGGAGGATGAAGCGGGGGTTGAAGGCAAGATTAAAAAAGGGGACAGGGAGATTACAGAGGAAGCTGCAGGATGTCACTCCCGCACAACCCTCTGATGCGCGAGTTACTCATCATCTAGCTTGAACTTTTAGGATTTTGTCGACCAACGGTGTCGACTCCGTGACGACGGCGTTGTGCTGCTTTGCATGGAAACTCAGCTTTGATTCTTGACGTTACCCGCCGTGACAGCTTAGCTCGTACAGTATCGCATTGCAAAGCTCGAGGATGTGGGTTCGATTCCCGGCCTCGGTGGCCGCATTTCGATCGGGGCCAAAATGCAACGAGTAACCGTGTGCTTTGATTTAGGTGCACGTCAAAGAACTCTAGGTGGTCTAATCTATACCGGAGTTCTCCGCTACGGCGTACCTAGTTTTGGCACGTGAAACCCCTGCAGTTGTTATTATTATTAAGGCGAAAGCCTCAGATGCCTCATCAGACGGGAAATGTGACCGTCTCGCGGCGCCGGGGACGAGTGATGTTGCAACAAAATCATCATCACGCGATGACGTCACCGTATGAGGTCATCATGACGTCACAAATTCTGGCATGACGTCATGTGATGCAACGCCACACGATGCCGTTGTAGCGCCCTCCTTTGAGCGGCGAACAAAAGCGGAGAGCGCGCGACCTCAAGAGAAGAAAATGAAGACGGCGCTTGGAAGCGGCACGTCAGGGCACGGCTCGTGTTCCCTGCTCCCTCCTTATACATCGACTGAGAGAAAAAAGAAATGGCATTCGCCTTCCAGTCGTCTTAGGTGAATGGACCTTGCGAGGTTTTGTTCTTGGCAGTGGGAATCGTATTTCAACGGGGGCGAGCTTTTAAGAACGCTCGGGCGTCGTGTTTTGGACACGTCTTAAACCTATACCCGGGTGGTTGACATGATTCTTGATATCTTTCACGGTCCGCGTGTTGATTTCGCGTGTGAAACGCCCTGAAGTTTTCTCTCGAAACGGAGTGGCGACAGGTGCGGCTCCTGCGCGGCTCTCTGCCGTGACCGTCTCGCCTCCGGCATGCCGACGTTCGTAAACATAGAGGGCGTACTCCGAAAGACGACCACCGCAATCATACTCGCGGCGGCGCGCTGTTTCATATCTCCATTCCCTTTTGAGAGGCGGTAAAGGCGAGGAACAGTTAGGTAATAGGGTTACGGGAAAGTCGGCCCCGTATAGAGGAAAGGACGATGAAGAAATCCGGCTCTCGGAAATCAATGACCATATAATGTTCGCGCCCAGCCTCAACCGGCCGGGATGGTCTCGCCGCCTTCGGTTGGTCGATTCTTCCGCCGTCGCTTCCGTTGCTGCGGCGTGACAATGGGGAGGTCACGGTCGAACAACGCGAGCAGCGAGCGAGAAAAAAGGCACCCGAGCGTCGATGCTCGGAGGCTGTCTGCCGAAACCGTGGCCGGAACGTCGGTAGCCCTTCTGCACACCACAGCACGACACCCGTTCTGTTCGGGATGAAAATAGAGAGCGGTCCGCCGCTCGTCCGGTTAGAGTCCATGTGGCTTATACATAAACCGTATAAAAAGCGAGATTACTCGGTGTGACGAGCGGTGGTCAGACAACTAAATAGACGAATCGGATGCGCCGTTTCGTCTGCGCTTGACGAAGTGCAACTTGATTAGCCTCTCTTCCACATTTTCCTCTGCTTTCTCTCTTCCTCAGTTCTCCACTCGCTCCTATCAGCACCTTCAAGCTTCCGTACTAATGCACTGAGTGGCACTTCTGTAAGCACAACCATCCGCTTGGCCACTGCTGACTGCTTAATACTCTAGAAAGTTCTATAGTCCAATAAAACTTCACAAGTGAGAGGTATTTCCTCCTCAAAGGCGGATCCACACAAGCCTGCACCAATGGGCACGAACTACAGACTGCTGATGTCATGACCCTGACGATCTGTGCACCGCCTTCGGAGCAATTTATCTTGCGCAGAAACAATGCAGAGATTGGACGATTAGCGTGATGACAGCAATCTCTTAACCGAGAGCATATCCTAATGATCTTAATAAAACTTTTTGTTGGGCTAGTTGGTACATGCTTACTGAAATACAAATAGACGCAAACCTTCGAGGAAGAAAATTAGAGGCAGAACAGAAAGGGCGTCACTCGCAACTAACTTTATTCTCAGAACATCAGCTACTTTAATAGCCGTAGCAACAATGCGCGCGCACATCACCTCACGTGCTCGTCAAAAAACACTCGATAAGATTGACAAGAAATGACAAAAAAAAAATCGATTAAACGAAAAAAGATTCGAAGAAATCAAACTCACCACCACGCAAAGCAACAGAAGTGTCACTAACACATATATCTCCCTTCTTTTTAATGTAGTAAGCTTCCATGATTTCACGCGCTAATGAATCATACGCAGTCGATATTTCGCAAACATCGCATTACACGTGTACACTTGAATACTGTGTCAGATGGTCGATGTAGAATAGCTACTCTGACGAGTATTCACATCGCAATTTGGGTTCCCTACGTGAAACAAAGACCTTAATATGGTTCCGCCTGTTGCTAGGGCCACTTACGTCTGTCCTCGATCGTCGCTTAATGTCGCCCACTTGTGCCAGCAGGCACTGGAAGAACGACGACACGCAGCCTTGAAGGACGCGCTCACAAGAAGGAGAGATTGCACCAACGCACACGAACTATGCACCAACGGGCCCAGCACCATACTCTCGAAGCCTAGAGGAACTATGCACGCGCACGAAGTTATCTACTTTGCGCTTCGCTGTGTAGCAGTGTCATTCTGAGGTGACATATATACGGGGTGTCCCAGCTATCACGCAGCACCATTTAAAACAAAGAACACGCAAATAAAAATCAGCACGCCATGAGTACGTTGTTGAAAGTAGCGCTGTTAGATGTCACTTCAACATGCCCACATATGCCTCATTGACATTTTGATGCTTATGTGAGTACTTGTGGAGTTACAAATATAATAATGGGCAATTAATTAATCATCATTAACCAAAAATTACTTATTGCTGCTCAAGTGTACTAGGAATCCGATCCTCTTTATTTAAAAATCGTGCTGCGTGATAGCTCACCCAGTACAAGGAGCAAGGCTGGGCAGTATCGAAGGTACATGTATCTTAGATACTATCTTAGATACTCTTTGTGTATTTTGTATCTGTATCGCGATGCGTCTCGCAGTACGAGTATCTGTATCTGTATTTCCGATACATTCAATAATGTATCGTGTACCTTAAGATACAAGATACTGCTATAGAAACGCCACCATGCGAAACAATAAACGCCGGCTGAACGCTGCTTCGCAAGCTGATACTGCTACCCTTAAGCCACCTCAATAAAGCTAACGACAGTGACATTCCTTTGTCTTTCCGCCAGAGTGCTGCACTGAGCAAAGGAGATTGGGTCTGTACGCGTCTCTATTGGTGGAGTAAGGTCACGTGACGGCACTCGAGCCATCTCGACAAAATAAGCGCGCGAACGTCGTCCTGCTTACCCTTTGTTTTTCGATGTTTTCTTTCTTTTTAGCTGTGTTGGTGCTATGACACTTGTTGGTAGTCACGGTACTGTGCTGCATACTCCAACAACGCGTAAGGCGTCGTTCGCTCAAATTCGGATGCGGCCATAGTGTCGTTATCGAAGTTTGTCTTGCGTGGTGCTTTGTTGCAAAGTCTCAAGAATGAAAAAAAATTGGGTTTGCTTTGCGTCTCGCTGCTTTAACCCAGAGATGTGGCAAATCTCGTGGATGTAAGCTTGACTTGCACACGATGAGATTGACTTATATGCTAATTGGAACCATCGCACCACAGGTGTCGATACTAGATGCAATAGAACAAGCATTTACGTAACATATGATATTTTGATGTACTGTATTTTTGTTTTTCGTCCTAAATTATGCAAGAAGTCTTTTTTTTAATGATAGCTTGATAGTCCAATTGCTCTCTTTGCTGTTTTCCGTGTGCATCCCACACATTACCTAGGCCTCTGTGTAGTTCTTTTTCCTGTTTATTGTTAACTGTAATATGTCTTTTGTAACCTCCTCCTCTCTTCCTTCCCTTATTTATTCTTATTTTCGATTGTCTGCGTCTTTGCTACTATATACATATCTACATTCCAAGTGAGTTTACTGTTCAGGTGATGTTGAGGGCAAAGGTAAAATAATCTGAGCGTGCCCAGTGCTCACTGTAACAAAAACTTTGCATACGATTTAATAAAACAGCAAAATTGAGTTTACAATATAATAACGGAAATTATAACAACAAAGCTTAAAGATCTTAGGAAGGGGATTTGGGAAACATAATACCAAGTACTCCAGTTTTATCATGATTGTCCCCACGAGCCCTTTAGATATTTTCCGTGGACACTAAGTTTTCTATTGTCTGACCTTAACACGTAAGTTGACAATACATCATGCTCTATTTTCATAGCTTTGAGGGGTGCCGCCTGTACCGTGTTTAAAAGGTTGTCACTTAAGGGAACCAAATATTTGCAAAGTATTGCTTAACCTCAAGTGAATAAAACCAACGATGGGGTTTACCGTCATGTGGCTCTCATTAGGGTATTTTTATATTGCGCTTAAATTCTTAACTAGGATGAACTATGTACATTACCGTTATTCACTTTAGAGCCAAATGCGTTTCGTTACGTTGTGGAGGGCATTCTAAAACGATCGATCTGTTCCTTGTGGAAAGGTACATGCTATGTAGTGATTTTCCGGCGTTTAAAGAAAGCCGGAGAAATATGATCACCTTACCACCCTCGTGCGCTACCGTACTGCAGTGCTCTCAACCGTGATTCGAGCGAAACAAACGGTACATGGACCGCGGCGAAATGAGTGGCCGCGGCTTAGGCATCGGCTCCACAGCGCGTCAGCATTTGTGACCGCCACACACAGCAAAGAAACACTATCGTCCCTGAGAAGCGACAGGCTGAAGGTCCGCGCACTGGTTGTTTCGCTCGAAGCACGTTTAAGAGCGCTGCGGTACGATAGCGCATGGGCACAGTCACGTAGTTTTATTTAATACTTGGCTTGCTTTAAAAGCCAGAAAATACTCACAATGAAGCATGTACGCCGCCATAAAAACAATTGCTTCGGTCGTTTTTAAATGCATTCTGCGATGTGACGAAGCGCACTCTGCCCGAAAGTGAATAATAAAAATGTTGCATAATTGACTTTAATTAATCAAGCAACTAAGCGCAATATAAAAATACCGTAACGACCGCCACATGACGGTAAGCTATGTGCCATTGGTTTCATTCAGTCACGGTTAAACGCTTTTTTTTTAATATTTGGTTCAACTTACGTGAAACACCCTGTATACTTACTCACTAATTTTTATCGCGGAACTGGTTTGCTATTTGACTTAGGTTTACTCGCTTTCCTTTTTTAGATCCCAATAAAGTCCTTTTTTTGTTACAAAATGCAGGTAAGCAGGCTAGAAGTTGCAATAGTGTGAATAGCAGTGATATCCTGCGACGGTTTTTGCCACGTACAATCCCATCTAAGCTTCTGGGCGGCAAATGTTCTCTCAGAGAGGAAATGGTAAAAGATTGCACGTTAGTGAATGTGTTGCTAACGAACACTTTTCGCAAGTTGATAGGTAGAATATGAAAAATTACTGCAGTTTTATGTCCTCAGTGAACTGTGAGCGCTGACTCGGTAGTTATCGTATCCACATGATGCTTCACAAAAAGATTGCTGCTATCGTTGTTGCTGTTCTACACCTGTAGAGTGATGCTCTACTACGAAAACGGCAATACGTTTACGCAGAAGGTAAGACTGCACCGGTATTTGTGCCATCTTGCGGGGGCTTCTCATTGAAGTTATTGCAATTAGACGGCAACCCGCTAGCTGGTCGCCAAGTAGAGCAGCGACACCCATCAAATACAAAAGTGTCAAGTTAACAAATGCCAATAACTTGTTTCGGAATGAAACTAATATACATTAAGCAAGAAAAACATATCAAACTGATATATTTTTATAATAAACAAAGTTGGTCTCAGGTAAGACATTTTCAAGCAAACATTACTGTACATAAGTATTTGAGGCGTCATTATATAGATCTATAATAGCAAATTTCCAACTGTATCGAAGTATCTTAATATACAACTGGGAAGTATCGTATCGGATACATTCATTCCGGAAGTATCTTGTATCTGTATCTCCAATACTTCTTGCCCGAGTATCTTATATCGTATCGTGCTACAATTTCAAAGTATCTTTGCCCAGCCCTGACAAGGAGTATGCACTGGTGTCATCGAGGTTGTAATTTCGTTGTACAACAAGCACACTGTGAAGAGCCGCGCCGCATCTCGGTTTGTGTATATCTCCGGTGGCACAGTGCGAGCGGCGAATAGCACGTCTCTCGAACGCTTCCTATATGCTGCAGAGTCTATCACTAATCCGAAGAATTTGCTTGGTAAGGATTACACGTTCCCTGAACGAGAAGTCAAACGTATAAACCAAGGCATACTACGCCCCACTTTCTTAGGCTCGTCATGCCATTGTGAGCAAGAGCACCCGCAAAGGCATGAACCAATTCCAAACGCGCAATACATTCTGAGCAAGACCTTGTATTCCAGTACGGCAGGCTACTCAAGTATCGTCCTTAAATTACTTTTCTCCACGCGGCAAAGTACATTATGATAACGGAAGAGCCTCCACTCCTCTAAGTAGGCACTTACAGGAATTACAGTTTACGACACAAAGCTCCCGAAGTTTAGATGCCATGTTTTATTCAATCCTTTTTTTTACGCACAGGCCTGCTTTGGACGCCAGTGTGCCTTCTACGTACAATTGTGCTTCATCTTACGCGATTACCCTTCCTATTGTAAAACGAATGGAGAGAGCCTAATGAATAAAAAAAAAAAAAGACGAAAAAAAAAAAAAAACACCCCAGTGTAAAACAAGAAGGCACATGTGCATTAAGATGCAAATAACAGCAGCAGCAACTCGGCCTAATAGCCTCTCCCTGTCCTCAGACGGAAAGAAATTGCTCGGCTTTGCCAAAAGGAAAATGTGCGAGCGTTAAATACCTCTGCCGTATGCGGGGGAACATGCGTTAAGAAAGGCTCGGCCTAAAGATCATCAGAAGCAGCGTGAAGGAAGGAAGACGGCGTTGGGAAGAAAAGTTTAAGAACGAACGCCGTTAGAATAAGAAACGCGGGCACGGTGCAGTCCTCGTGCTTCTCGCTCTTCGCTATGCACGATCCCCGAGTGGCCAGCGAAGAGCGCGAATTATTACTGCGAACGCGCGGACGCCTTCGTGCTCCCTTCGTTCTGCTTGTCATTGTTTTCTGGGAGACGGCACAAAGAATGTACTGGCGTGCAATCTTTTTTTTTTCTTCCCTGGCTCCTCGCGGGAACGCAACTCTACGCCGCATCTGACCACGAGATTCATTCAAGAGCATCGCCACGGATGCCGGGCAAACCAGTGGCTCTTTCCGAGAATAATTCATTTGATCGAGAAATGCGCAACGCCAAGCAGCCCCGCGCGCAGCAAGAAAAAGTTTGACCGAATAAGAGCCAACACAATTTCAAAAAAGGAAGCACAACGGCCACTGCGTGATATTAGGAACGAGCAAGCACTCCCCGCCGTGTTTCCGTTCATAATTTATCGCGTCCGTGCGGGCTAGAAGAGAAGAGAGAGGGCGCAACTTTTTGCGGTCGTTGCCGTCGAGACGAGCGTAGCGTTCGCAAACCTTTGATCGCGTAAGCGCGGCGCGGCCGACTCGCGCTGATTGCAGACCGCCGCGGCCACGTGCCAAACATCAACAGCGGGAAGCAAAGACAAAAGCCGAAACGCTGCGATATCGCTGGGCTGCGCGCGGTGGCGTGTTGCTGCATGACACAGAACGCGGGGGTTTTTCGCAGTCACGCCAGCCCGCGGTAATATAGGTGAACCGCAGGAAAGGCGAAAGTGAACGCTCGTGGTTCCGGACACCTCTGTGTGTGTTCGTTTGTTGTAATGCGGTGAAGGCGCTCACGCAAGTGCCAGTTTGTCTTCGCACACTGTCGAGCGCGAGCAAAGAAGACAGGCGAGAGGCGCGGGGACGGACGCTGTTGTCTCGTGCTTGCGTCGATGAAGAATATTCTTAGCCGCTGTCTGGTCTTTCTGTTGTCGCCGCGTAATTTCTCAGAAAGGTTTGCGAATAATGTTGATCCTTCAGTTAAAACTGGATTCAACCGATTGATGACCGCTCTGCGATTATTTCTTTCAATCGGGAAGTTGCTAAAATAGAGAACGGAACTTCTCTGTCCATTGGAGTCTGAAATCGTAACTGAAATGAAACCCACAAGCAACCGCGGCATTGTGTTTGACGCTAACCCAAGCCTGCGCGCGTGAAAAGTGCGCGAAAGTGGCGCAGGCACAGCCTTTCATATCGCGGTGACACAGGTCAGGTAGACGGTCATGTGAAACTATGACAGGCTGCTGATATGCAGACGGGGAGAACGAATGTATGTACTGACTGTGCGAGCAGCTCGAGCAAGAGAGTTACGAGGAGACGATCAGCGCTATCTGTCGCACTAACTATGAAATAACGAAAGCAACCTCCGTAAGTGTTCCTCTGGGAGCATTTACTGTAAATGTTCCTGTGGGAGTTCCGGTAAATGTTCCTGTGGATTTTAGAGCTCTAGAGACCGTTGAGTGCGTTGTTTCGTGTACGGGCGTGGCTAGCAGCTTCGTCAAAATAAAGCAGGCTCGTGATTGGGGCGGCTACATGTTTTAACGTGATACCGTTACAGCGCATGCTCGAAGGAATACCCGTCTGTGTCGAAATTAAATAGAAATCACCACTTGTTTTACTCACTTATTTCAGATATAACTTAGTTAAATGAGGTGGTGTGCCAAATTAGTTTCGTTGATTCGAGTTTATGACATCATTGAACACTATGGGTGCCAGCAGGGAATGGAAAATTATTCGTTAGGTCGGGAACTTCGTAAAATCCAATTTCGTTAGATCGACTTTTGACTGTACTTATGACTAGTCATCACACATATACATGTGTACAACGTCTTCTAAGAAACATCGCAAAGCGTCCATTCATGCACACAAGTTAACATTACATCGTCGTGCGTCACATGTAACTCTCTGCTCCAGTATGTCTGCGCCGTCGGTATATATAACACAGTTTCTCGCTCGCAGAAGACCAGGGGTCTGGAACTCATCTCAGCTAGCGGACTGCAGTGAAGAAGTTTTGTCCCACAAGGGCCGGGAAAGTGAAGGAGGGAAGAGCGGAGGAGGGGGGGGGGGTGAACAATATGTCACAAAGATCATTTTTGAAGGGGGGTTTGACACGGGGTCTCAATTCGAGAAATGTATAGATACTGATCTCCAGAGTGATTAAAATCTGAATGCCGATTGTCAAATATAGATTTTTACTGCGATAGCTATTATATGGACACACTCTGCGGATTTTTGTCGTCCCCGTCATGACCCGGATACATATATATATATATATATATATATATATATATATATATATATATATATATATATATGCATATAAAAAGCAAAAAGAAAAATAATTTAGAAGAAAAACCATGTGTGGCTGCGAAGCAGCGAGGAGATGGTTAGCTTGAGCGGGAGAAACGTCGCCGCTCTCGTTTCGCGGCAGCGGCCCGGGCGCTCATTGCGGCGCTGCACAGGAGAGAGAATGAGTCGCGCTCCGTCATTTTTATACCGCGGAACTACCGTGGTGCCCCCAGCGGAGTATGCAGCTGTCGCACGCCGTTCCGTAGAGGATTCCTAGAGGAGGGAACGGCGGGAACCGTAGGAGAGGAGAGAGGGGACGCGGGAAGGAGGGACGGACTAAGCCCTCTCCAAACACATGCAAGCAAGATCAAGGAATGGGGTCAACCTGGGTGACAGACACCACCTGCCTAGCCATTGCTAAGCAGCCTCTCTGTGCTCTCGGCCATGATTCAAGGAATGGGGTCAACCTGGGCGACAGACACCACCTGCCTAGCCATTACTAAGCAGCCTCTCTGTGCTCTCGGCCATGACTCTGATGATTGCAGTAGGGTTGACGGCCTTCATATTACTACATTGTTCTGGTTCGCATAATGGGTGCTTCCCTACTTCATGAAAGTGGCCGGACGCGGGACACGGGACGCGGGACGCGGGACGGGGGACGGGGGGACGCGGGAGGGACGGACAGAGCCCCGAGCATAAGATGCTTCGTATCTAAAAATTCCCTAGCACCCGACCGGGAATTAGAACCAGCGATCTCTTGCTAGGCCGTTATTACGCCGGTACACGCATGGGGCCTGGTGGAGTTGAACAACTCAACCAGGCCCCATGCATGTACCGGCGTAATAACCGCGGGCTATTTATACATCACTTACCGTTGGCGGCATGCAGAACTCCGAGGAGCTTAAGCGTGTTTTATATCCCGCAACGCTCCTACATTTTCTTTGAACTTGAAAACTACCCTTGAGACGCGCACGAAAAAGTAGCCCCTGATGTAGTCGGGGGTCTGTCCATGGGACCGGAGCCAGCCACGTCGCAGGGAGAAGTCGAGCAGAGTAGCCGGAGCTGACAACAGGAACGTTTTATTTACAGTATTTACATGGTAGCGTGTTTGTACATGATGCAGGAAGATGATGATCTCTCGAGCGTCTCGACGCTCGCGTTTTATGGCCTTAGCCTTCCCAAGATTCCCTGCACGGGAAAACAATAAAGTCCAGGATAGTCCAATCCTGGATGTCGTCTTGATCTCCGCCTCCAAATGCGAAGGTCAAACACCGCCTCCTTCCCCGCCCTGGAAAGAGGGAAGAGGCACGCCCAGTTCGCCCGTCGGCGAGGGAGATGAGCACTCAGGACACAATACGGCCTCGCACTGCACTGCACAATGACCTGGCCGAGGTGACGCACATTCCTGTAAACCAGCCGTGTAATCAGGTGCAGCGATGACTCCCCGGCAGCGGCTGCGACGCAGGTGCCTCTCAGGCGGCTGCCACGAATGCACTCTCGGAGTGTGGGAAACGTGTCTCCCAAGTTCTCGGCTGAGTGTTCGGTGTGTCGCGTAGCACGATGAACAAAGCAAGCAGCCTCGCCTGCAAACAGCCCCTCCTAGGCCATACCGTCAAAGTCAGTCAGGTGAGTCGAAAGGGATTTGACGAGGTGCGCCGACGGCCCTGAAGGATTCAGAGCAGGATTGCCATGTTGTCGCCGCTGCTGGTGCTCTTCGGGGAAAGCTGACCCGCGAATAAAGCAGGGCAGACTGGCGAAATAATCCTGCTCGTCCGAGTGGCGCCAAGCCAAAAGTCCGATCATAACAGCCCGTCCGCCGCCCCAGGAGGTCTCGAAGGGGATGCAGCAACAAGGCACTCCGTAGAGACCGTAGACCTGCTCCCTTGAATTCGTTGACACGTAGGTTGACCCCATCTTTGGACCTGAGCAACGGCTCGCAAGCACCGGAAATGAACCAAGCAAAATTCGAGGCACAACAAACAGAGAGCACTCAACTGACCTTGAGAAATGCCAGGCTACATTTTCCGGTAAAAACTCCCTCGAAAATTACAATTTCACTCTCACTCATGAAAGTCAAGGATCAGTTTAACAAAGTCATAAGAAACACAGACACTCTTGTACGTAAGTACGAAGAAAATCAAAAAGCCTAACGTTTTGTATCATTTCCAGAGAAAGCCACGTACAACTTTTAAGGCACGCAGGTGCTACGGGCGTCCGAAGAACGAAATGAAGTGATTAATACAAAACGCTAAATACATGTTATGAAAACAAAGCGCTAAATGTCTGTTACGTACACAGAATGCAAATAAAAGGTGTCTAAAGCTACACTGGTGTTAAACGGAAAAAGCACGGCTGGGACCAACAGCGTTTCCGCTATCGTGCCCAACAACGTGGTCCAAACACACCCCAGCTTTTGCGACATGGCAAATTTTGCCCCACAGAAATTAGCTGGCGGCACGCGATTGCCCCGGAACATCCCTGAGATAGCTCAAACACTCCTTCCAGCTGAAGGAAAAGACAACAATGTCTACTAGATAGGGAGGTGCGTAACCTTGATTTCCCTCCAAAATGCTGCCCTTAATTCGGAAGAAGCTGAACGACACGTGCTCTAAGCCGAATGTTAGGACAAGGTCTGTCCCTGGGTCCTCGTGAGGCACCGAACGCAAGGAAAACAAAGCAGCCGGCAAACAGGCTTTCCAGTCTGTCACGCTGACAGCACATAGCCCTTCTGAACTAGACAACAACAGGCCGGACTCCCGTTTTTCCTTGAGCCTCGTTAGAGGGGTTCCCAGTGACTTGAATACTTCGTAACGAGCGCATTCGTCGCGGCTATCAACTTGTGAATCTGTCTGAATCGCGCCTCGCTTCATCTCAGGAGCGGATTCACCGGCCGTCGGACGCATCAGAACTTTTGCCGAATGGTCACCAAAACAAAGGCCCTTCAAAAGCATATCCAAGTCATTCGAAGGAAGATAGGGATCATGCTTGGGCAGGTTTTGTGACCCGGCAGCATCAGTCACGGACAGTCCGAACGGCCCCTCCGTCTCCACGCGGGCTACCGGAAAGCGCATTCCGTCCTCTCCAACTACCGTTTCCGTCTCGCCAACCGCGCTTTGGTAGTGTCTTTCAACTCGCGGATCAGCATTTAACACTGCCTGAATAACACCGCGCTTAATCTCAGGAACGGGTTCACCAGCCGTCGGACGTATCAGAGCTTTCACCGAATGGTCAGCAAAACAAAGGCCCTTCTTTTTCAAAAGCATATCCAAGTCATTCGAGGGAAGATAGGGATCATGCTTGGGCAGGTTTTGTGACACGGCAGCCTCAGTCACGTGCAGTCCGAACGGCCCCTCATTCTCCACGCGGGCTACGGGCAAGCGCACACTGTTCTCAACTCTAGTTTCTTGTGACTTAGGTCTCTCGCCACCCGCGCAATCGTCGCGATTTTCAACGAGCGGTTCATTAGCGCTTTCTGCTCCTTGAATCTCATGAGCGGACTCACAGGCCGTCGGACGCGTCAGAGCTTTCGCTGAATCGTCACCAAAACAAAGGCCCTTTTTCCTCAAAAGCATATCCGAGCGATTCGAAAAAAGATAGGGATAATGCTTGGGCAGGCTCTGTGACACGACGGCCTCCGTCACGAGCAGTCCGAAAGGTCCCTCAATCTCGACGCGGGCTACCGGCAAGCACACACTGTTTTCCTCAATTACCTGCCGTATCCACGCGCACTCACCAGTGAAATTTTCAGGTTTCACGTAGGAGGGATGCACAATGTCCATAGTTGCGGCCGAGTCCCGCAGCACCTGACATGGCTTTCCGTTTACTGTTAACTCGTAAAGATAGGGCTTTAATAGCTCTAAACTGTCATCGCTGCTGTCCGAAAAAGAAAAAGACAGCTCTGGGCTTTCGACAGCCAATTGAGAGGTGACCAGGCTCTTTGCAACGGTAACAAACGATCGGCCTTCTGACCTCAAACGCCTTCTCCCTCTTTTTCTCGTTTTGCAAGCCGCTCGCTGCGGTGTCGGCAGCTGCACCTTTCGGTGGTTCTCCCTTCACGGTTTCGGTATCCCTACTTTGAAAGGGGTGCCTCCTGTCATATCTGCGAAATTGAGAGGAAGGCTTACTGCGCGCTCTTTCGGATTCCCGGCGTGCAGCGAACTCATCCGCTAACTCAGCAGCGCGTTCCAAGTCCCCCTTGCCTATTCTGTCCTGAACCCACAGGCGCATTTCGGGGCTTAGCGAACTGTAGAACTGCTCCAGGCAGATAACCTCAACTAACCTGTCGTGGTTTCCAAATGCGTCCTCCCCCCTTTAGCCACTGAACTAAGTCAGCATTGAGTTTGTAGCTGAATTCCTGAAACGACTCAATTGATTTCTTAGCTGCCTCACGAAACCGGCGGCGGAAGGCGTCGGCAGAAAGCCGGTATTTCTTTAACAAGGCCGTTTTGACTTTATCATAGTCACCGGCATCCTCTTTCTTTAGCCTTGCGATTATTGCGGCAACTTCGCAAGGGAGAACACTCAGAAGCCTCTGCGGCCAACTCTCACATAGGAATTCATGGCTTTCGCAGAGCCTTTCAAAATTCACTAGAAACAGCCCCATGTCTTCATTGATCTTATAAGGCTCCATGAGATCTTTCATATTCTTTTCGGCTGCAGCTCTCCCGTTAATCGCATTATTTGTTGCCTGTGACGCTTGTAAAGCCAAACGCCTCGATTCGTTGTTCCTGTCTTCATCGGCATCTTTTCGCCTTTTTTCGGCCTCTTTCTGCCCTTTTTCAACAACTTCCCAACACTCCTCAATTTCATCATCCTCTGCACCGCATTCCTGAATAGCCTTAATCAGCTGCGGCTTTCTCTCACTTCTCCCTACATCAATTCCCAGCTCTTCACGCAGTAGAAAGAGGTCTGGTCTCTTTAGCTTCGTTACCAACTCCATGGTCTTCACGAGTGAGGACTTTCTTACACGCCGTGACGTTAGGAAGCGAACAAGCGAAGCCTAAACGCACGGTAACATTACTGCCGGTTTAGAACATGAAAGCTAAAACCTGGTGAATAGCTGTGACGTATGGTAGCGGTACAACGAAGCCTATACGCACAGAAGTTTCAACCAGTTTTAGAAAAACTCCAAAAGCTAAAACCTGGCAAATCTCAATGAAAGTCAAGCACTCACCATCGCTGAGGCCCGAGTCAAGCATGGGACATCCCGTCGCTGCCAACCAGTTGATGTAGTCGGGGGTCTGTCCATGGGACCGGAGCCAGCCACGTCGCAGGGAGAAGTCGAGCAGAGTAGCCGGAGCTGACAACAGGAACGTTTTATTTACAGTATTTACATGGTAGCGTGTTTGTACATGATGCAGGAAGATGATGATCTCTCGAGCGTCTCGACGCTCGCGTTTTATGGCCTTAGCCTTCCCAAGATTCCCTGCACGGGAAAACAATAAAGTCCAGGATAGTCCAATCCTGGATGTCGTCTTGATCTCCGCCTCCAAATGCGAAGGTCAAACACCGCCTCCTTCCCCGCCCTGGAAAGAGGGAAGAGGCACGCCCAGTTCGCCCGTCGGCGAGGGAGATGAGCACTCAGGACACAATACGGCCTCGCACTGCACTGCACAATGACCTGGCCGAGGTGACGCACATTCCTGTAAACCAGCCGTGTAATCAGGTGCAGCGATGACTCCCCGGCAGCGGCTGCGACGCAGGTGCCTCTCAGGCGGCTGCCACGAATGCACTCTCGGAGTGTGGGAAACGTGTCTCCCAAGTTCTCGGCTGAGTGTTCGGTGTGTCGCGTAGCACGATGAACAAAGCAAGCAGCCTCGCCTGCAAACAGCCCCTCCTAGGCCATACCGTCAAAGTCAGTCAGGTGAGTCGAAAGGGATTTGACGAGGTGCGCCGACGGCCCTGAAGGATTCAGAGCAGGATTGCCATGTTGTCGCCGCTGCTGGTGCTCTTCGGGGAAAGCTGACCCGCGAATAAAGCAGGGCAGACTGGCGAAATAATCCTGCTCGTCCGAGTGGCGCCAAGCCAAAAAGTCCGATCATAACACCCCTTTCTGTACCGTGATGTGGAAAGAAAAAAGAAAAGAACGCCGCGAACACCTTGGGACAGACGCCACCACGTGGCAGGAAACGCAGAGGGGCCACTCCACAGACCGCAGTTTAAAAGAAAAATAAATATATCAGAGCTTCGGATTCGGCGTTGACGACACTTGCAGCGCTTTGCTCAAACACAAAGACGTAACAACTCTGACAGTTGTTAGTTCACGGTTGTCCGGTGTATACCTGCGCCTTCTTGTCGAGCGTCCGTGTTTGTGCTTCAGCGGAGTGCTACAAGTATCAAGCTGCTTGTCGTTCTTCGTGTGACATTCCAATTTCTTGCTCTCGGGTTCATTGCTTCAGCCTTGCGTCGAAACTGACTTTTTCTGTTCCGCCGTAATGTTTCAACGCATAGTGACGGCGGGGGGGGGGGGGGGGTGCCTCACGAAAAACTATGCTGGAGACCAGTCCCGACTCTTTAGATCACTGGTACCAAAGCGTTGTTAATCGCAAGAGGCGAGTCAATAATGCGAGTGTCATTTACCAAAGTCACAAACATTTTATTCCGGGTGAAGCCGTGGGACGCGTGTTTGAAACCCGTGCTGTCTTGTTCAACACGATGCAGTCACGTTCGGCCGGAGTCTTTTTCTTATTATTTCCCTTCGGGATATTGGCAGGCAGATGAGCCGTTAGTCTAAATCACTCGACTGTCTCCTAGCTGTCTCTCGTGTGACTTGCGTCACGTCGCCGTCTGCCCGCCTTGACGTGTCTCGGCGCACAGCCATGATTGGATCGCGTTCATATTGCTCGGATCGTTGCAACAGAGCACGGCGTGGTCTGCGTGAGATCGCGTCAAGAAGATTATCTTGCCGGTCAATACGAGGTCCACTTGATTCCACGAAGAGGACGCATCGGCAAAAGCGAGAAAGAACGGGCCAAGAGCTCCGAACTTTTCTTGCAGCATGCGAACGACTTGTGCGAGTCCCAGCGCATGCGCTGCGTGACGACATCGCCTTGCGCCACGCAGGCTCCGTTCCTTTTTTTTTCTTCTTTTGCGGCTGACCCACAATCGCGGAGTGGTTTATAGCCTGACGGTCGAACTTGCTGGTGGTCACGATGGACTCGTCTCGACTATATCGGGTCACGGTCTGGCTTCTATACGAGTACACATTGCGACTTGGCCATACCACCGTCCCTTTTCCAAAAAGGCTCGGATGAGGTGAAACTCCTCGCGCACTTCTTTTTGCGACTACACAGTCCCCGCCTTCTTTACTTAACTGTTATGCAGCGAATAATGATCAAAAGCCAATCAGCCTTCCGCCAATTTAGAATTCAATTTTAAATGCGAAGCATTTCTTAGCGAACTTCGGTCACTTTGAGCGTATCTATCCATCTATCTATCTATCTATCTAGCCGCCTACGACTTAGCGCTCTCCTGGCCGTATCATAATAGGATTCATACCAAAATTGGTATGACATAACATGACTGTATGAGGAACATGAATGACTGGTCATATCATGAAAATCATGACTAACTATTGTCATGAACGGTATGATTTGCACGCGGTGGCCGTGGTGCTCCTGCGGCCGTTTCCTTAACTTGATATATCCAAAAATTGGTATGATGAGACGTTTCTGCATGACCAACATAAATGACAGGTGGTAATATGGAAATCATGACATGTCGTGTGCAACACGACTTGCATGCCACGCTCACGGCCGTTTCGCTTGCTTGATATACACCAAATTTGATATTGCGTGACGTTACTGTACGACGAACATAAATGACAAGTGGTAATATGAAAATCATGACATGCATGTGATGTACAACGCCATTTACATACCACGCTAATGGTGCGCTTGCGTCCAGCTCGCTAGCTTGATATACAGCAGAATTGGTATTATCGTTACGTGAACATAAATGACATGTCCTAACGTGTAAATTATGACATGCATGTTATGTACAGCATGATTTGCTCCTTGCTGGCTGCTTCGCATTACACCGATGCCCACAATGCGTGGGACTGCCTTTTTTGTAATTTATGACTGAGGGTCCTGTTTTCAGTATGTTTACTCTAGGGCCCTCATCTTTATACAAGTATATTGTAATTGATGCATTTGTAACCGATAGAGTAAAACGAAATCTGAAAAGCCCTTGTTTTTTTCACGCACCCCGCAGGGGCGTCTGCGCAAGCAGGCGTTTGGTGTGTGGCGACACCACGGACCCGAGCTAACGGGGAGGTTTCGACCTCCTCCCACGCCAAGCCGTGCGTGGCTTAGCCGTGTCCGGGGAAAAGGGGATCCTGGGGGGTTGAGCCAACGCCGGGTGTTTGGACCTTTAAGGCCCCCCCCGGCAGAGGCAACACACCCCTTTGGTCCCGGCTTCACGTAGACGGCACCCCTGGGCTGACCCACCCAGGGGAAATCGGCAGTCGCCTTTTCCTGTCTCTCTCTCCCCTCATCTTCGCCTTTCTCTCTCGCTTTTCATCTTTCCTGTCTTCTACTCCTTTCATTTACTTCTACTTTTCCTGGCGGCGAGGGTTAACCTTGTGTAGTTGCCCAACCTTGGGTAGGTATATTTGGTTATAGCGGCGATTGCATGGCTGGCGACTGCAAGTGTTTTACCTTGCAGCGTCCCCTTGTTGGGCTCGGTGGTGGGTGGCCACCATCGCCGCCGAACATCCAATTCTCCGTATGGCGAACTTTTTTCCCGCACTTCCTGATCGCCGCCTGAAAAGGTGGCGCACCGAAGAATCCTTCACATTTTCGCAACCAGAGCAGTCCTTCCCCAAACACCATGTCGTGCACAGCCAGAAAGAAAATAAGACAGTCCGAGCAATCTCACCTTTTCTTGTCTCTAAAACTCTCACGGAAGCAATTGGCCCAGGCTACAATGTCACCAAGATGGGAAGCGGCGACCTCCTTCTGGAAGTTCGCGACAAGCTTCAATATGATAATCTATCTAAACTTGTAGCATTTGGGGACGTCCCAGTTTCAGTAGGCCCCCACAGATCGATGAATACAGTCCGCGGTGTCATCTCCGATGATGATCTACTCGAACTCTCAGAAAGTGAACTGCTGGAAGGCTGGCAAGACCAGAATGTAGTAAAAGTCCAAAGAATAATAATGCGAAGAGACGATAAAGAAATCCCAACCAAACACATAATAATCACCTTTGGCACCAGCAACTTACCCGAATCCATTGAAACTGGTTACTGTAAGCTCCGTGTGAGGCCGTATGTACCAAATCCCCGTCGATGCTTCAAATGCCAACGCTTTGGACATGGGTCGCGAAGCTGCAGAGGGCGCGCTACTTGTGCAAAATGCGCATCCAACGAACACTCATCTGAAGCTTGCACTTCAGCAGCCCATTGTGCGAACTGTGAAGGAGACCACCCTGCCTACTCGCGATCATGCCCATCCTGGAAAAAGGAAAAACAAATCCTAGAGCTAAAAGTCAAATTCAATCTGTCCTTTCAAGAGGCACGTAAACGGTTTTCACTCAATCAGTCGAGTCCCTCCTTCGCCGATGTGACGCGCCGGGGCGCCGCACCACGTCTTCCTGCGCCCGCGAAAGTCGCACAGAGTGTGACCGCGGTCGCGCCACCTGCGCCCCCGGCTGGAGTAGTAGCCTTCACTGCTCCAGCCCCTGCCATACAGGGCCAGCAGACTCCCGAGTCTGCAAGCCCCAGGCCAGTGCGAACGCAGTCAGGTCCGAAACCTCTGTCAACGTGCCTGCCGAGCAGGCACCATCCACCAGCTCAGACGAGGTGATGGATACAAGCCACACTCCTCCGGCGCCTCAGACGCCGAAGGATAGGCGCCACTCTTCGGAGCGCGCCAAAAAACCAAAAACCCCTGTCACAGGGGAAAAGCCGCCAGGGGGCTGAGGTGTGTGGTCGCACTTCGCATGGGCTCCTGCTTCTGCTGCTATTTTCTGTGCAACCTTGCCTGGACACTGCTCGCGCTTGGTGACCTGGGATTCCTCACGTTGCAAGGCATCGTTTGACACCAGACCCATCGCAGTGAGTGTATTCTTTTACTAGATATCGAACTCGCAACATATTGCGCCCGTTCCCTGGAAGGCAACATCGCCAAGGAATCCAGACGCCGCGTTGCACGCGCACGCCGCTCTGGCACGAGGACGGGCCTGCGAAACGAGCTGGACGCTAACGGCTCGTAGTTGCACGAGCACGCTGCTCGCGCAACACACAGACACAGAGTCTGAGGTAAAGAGCCAACGCTCTCATGGAAACGCAAACGCCTAACCCACATCAAAAGGGCCCTAGTACGATGCAAGTGGACAACACAGAGGGTAACTCAAGAACGGCATCACACTGGACGTTTGACGAAAATAGCGGCAAAACGACCGGTAAAGCCCACATTGAGTGGCTGCAAGCTGGCCGTAAAGGCAGGTCAGCCAAAGAAGACAAGTCAGCCGAAGAAAGAGCTACACAACCTCTGAAGCCAGACGCCAAGTCTCAACCGCAGCGCCCACGCAGTACTAGGATGCGGCCATTCCCTACTGACGACTTCAAAATTGTATTCCGTCCGCAACCAGGACTTGACCTTTCAAAGCGAACACTCATCGAGGTTACACATGCCATCGGAAGATCCAGTGGCTTGGCCCAGCAGGACTTCTATGACCATGTGCGAGTGCAGGCGCAGAAAGTCGAGAATGTGATCATCGCAAGCACAGCAAGTACTGAACGAGCTTCGAAACTGCAAGGCATAAACGCTATACAGCTCGGAGGAGTAATATACCAAGTAAACCCGCACATTCGGCACCCCGATGATGTCTGCCGCGGAGTGATCTACGGACTTGAACCAGGAACAAGCCCCACGGATATTGTTGCAGGACTTCGCGTAGACCCAAGATACCACGTTCTTGGCGCGCGCATGCTGGGGTCTTCCACTGCTGCA
This sequence comes from Rhipicephalus appendiculatus, assembly GCA_030522465.1. Taxonomy (NCBI): domain Eukaryota; kingdom Metazoa; phylum Arthropoda; class Arachnida; order Ixodida; family Ixodidae; genus Rhipicephalus; species Rhipicephalus appendiculatus. The sequence goes on from JALIZH010032501.1 coordinate 37,176, forward strand.
GTTATCACTTTCGACGGGCAGCACGTTCCTTTTTACGTAACGTACCTGAGTGGGGACTACCGATGCAAGCCATACCGGAAGTCCATCCAATATTGCCGAACCTGTGGCGCCATAGGCCACCGACAAGACATCTGCCCTCAGCCGAAAGTGAACTTCTGCTACAAATGCGGCCGCGACAAGGACACAGAACCACACGACTGCCAACCGATGTGTAAGATCTGCGGAGAAGACCATGAGACTGCTGGAAAGGAATGCAAGAAGAAACTCCGCAGCAACCCCCCTCCTTATCAAGTAAGACGCCAGCAGCTCGATAACGCTCGCGCCCGTGAGGGTCGCTGTAGTGCTAACACCGATGATTTAACCGGGTTGGTCATCACACAAGAAAGCTCACGGGCCCCCCTCTCTTCACCGAAAATCTGACCGCAGTCGCTCTCGCTCTAAGAAAAAAGGCCGCTCTGGATCCCGCACGCCATCACGGTCTCGCTCCGTTAGGGGAATCAGTTACGCCGCCGCGGTGACCGGTAGGGACGTGCCCAGTTTTCTAAATACCACAAGCGCCTCGACCATCTCGCCTGCTCAGACAGCGACCATCCGGGCTCTAGAAAATAAAGTCCAAGATCTACAGCGAAGGATACAACAACGCCCAGCACCCGAGTGTAGCACGCTAGAACTCGAGGACAGCGTTCTAAAACAGACGGAAGCCAGAATAATGAAGCGGGTAGAAGAACGGCTGCAAGCACATGAAGCGAAGATGCTCGACCTTGTCGAACGGCGCCTTGAAGCTTTCGAGGAAGCCCTCACTGCGAAACTCCTCGCATCCATAGACAGAACCACAGAGAAAGTGGTTACTAAAATTATGGAAAAGGTAGAGCCACTGACCCGTACTGTAAGCACGCTTGAGGCCAAGCTTGATGGCTTCATAGCACAACAGCATAACTTCATAACATATGCATACAAAAATTTCGTTACTCACGACCAGCTGGCGGAGCAATCAGGAACAAAGCGCAAAGAGCGCAAGACTGCGGGGGATGAATCTGCAGCGGAAATTCGATCGACAGCACCCAACGACCGGCACCAGGCGGAAATCAACTGCCACCATGGCGGCTCCTACACGTAGACAGTCTGCGCCACTCCCCACTCTTCGCATTTGGCACTGGAATTGCAGATCCTACAGACCTCGTTCTGCAAACTTGCAAGAATACGTTAAAACAAATAATCCAGATATGATCGCGTTGCAGGAAACCCACACAGAAAAAATCAAGCTCCCTGGATACAGCACTCTCACACGGTCACCCCGCACAGCAATTCTAGTCAAGAAGAATCTAACCGCACAGGCTCATGAAATTGAAGATATTGGCATCGAACACACCATCGTGGAGATAATCCCCACTCGGAAGACTCAACAGAGTTTATACCTGGCCAACCTCTACAGCCCTCCTCGGGAGCAGTTACCCCAATACGACCACTTCGTTCCACGAGCTCCGCCAGAAGGTTAACGGCAACCGACTTGTCTTAGTTGGCGACTTCAACGCTCCACACGCGGCCTGGGGCTATCACAGCACCACCAAGAAGGGGGCGCGTGTTCACGACGCTGCACAGCAACACGGTCTGACGCTGTGGAATGACTTGCGCCATCCAACCCGAGTGGGCAATAGCGTGTCGAGGGATACTAATCCTGATCTCACGTTCACTAGAGACGTGAACAACGCAACGTGGACAAGACTACCGGACACTCTAGGGAGCGACCATCACATCATTCAAATTGAGGTCGAACAGGCTCACGGCTCGCTCAAGACAGGAAAATCTCGGCTCACGGACTGGACCGCCTACAGGAACGACCTTGATGATGACTCGACTATCGAAGACATTGAAGCCTGGTTAAACGGTATTGTAAGTGTCGCTGACGGCCATACCAAAACGATACATTTGAACGAGGACAATCCGGCAGTCGATAATCATCTCCTTCATCTATGGGAAGCTCGAAGATCGCTTATCAAACGATGGCGACGGCAAAAGCTCAACCGCAAGCTCAAGTGCCGCATCGCCATACTCACCAGGCAGGCACAGGAGTACGCCGAAAACCTTGCGAGCCAGAACTGGCGGTCCTTCTGCGACCAACTTCAAGGGACACTGAGCACAAAGAAGACTTGGCACATTCTTCGAGCCCTGATCGACGACACTCACACCAAAACTCATCAAAGACATACGATTCAGCGGCTCATTCACAGCTATGAGGGCACAGAGCACCAATTACTCCAAGAGCTTCAGGCAAAGCTGCGTGGCTCTGTTAACCAGCAAGCTAACTCCATCAACACTACGACACCCAGGGAGTACCGAGGAGCACCGAACGAAGTGCTAGACCAGCCTTTCACGCAGGCGGAGCTACACGCGGCCCTCGCTAGACTTACACGAAACACGAGCCCAGGAAAAGACAGAGTGACCAATAAGCACCTACGACAGCTACCGCCCCGGGCGTTGACGGCGCTCCTTCGGCACTATAACGACTGCTGGATGAAGGGCGAGCTACCACAAGCCTGGAAGCATTCGGAGGTGACCATGTTACCCAAGCCAAACAAGCCAATATCGATTGCGAATCTTCGCCCCATTTCCCTTACGTCTTGTGCTGGGAAACTCTTTGAGCACATGGTAAACGAGCGGCTCACCATGCACCTCGAAGAAAACGGTCACTACCCGAACACCATGTTCGGCTTCCGCCAAATGCTCAGCACACAAGACATCCTCTTGCAGATTAAGGAAGATATTCTTCTCCGCTTGAGCAAGCACAGCAAATCATCTGTTCTAGCTCTGGACGTAAAGGGCGCATTTGATAATGTGAGTCACGAAGCCATTCTGCGTAACCTTGAAGGTATCGGCTGCGGCGCCAAAACATACGCCTACATACTGGCTTTCCTCACCAACCGCACAGCCACGGTAGGGATTGCCAATATCCGGAGCGAGCTGTTTCAACTCCCTAACAAGGGCACGCCGCAAGGCTCAGTGATCTCACCACTGCTTTTCAACGTGGCCCTCCTTAAGCTCCCACGTCTCTTGGACGCTGTCCCTGGGATTCATCACGCGTTATACGCCGATGATATCACTATGTGGACAAGAGGTGCAAGCACGGGTGAACAGGAGGACCGACTCCAGGAGGCGGTTAACATCACTGAAGACTATCTCAAGACCTGCGGCCTCCAATGTGCTCCGGAAAAGTCAGAACTTTTAGTACTTGGGGCACGCACCCGGGGTAGACCACCAAGCTACGACGCACCGGACCCACAGGTCTTTGTACAGGGAGTCCAAATACCACAAGTTGACACACTTCGAGTCCTTGGACTACATATACATAAAGATGGGTCTGGCTCCGCTGCACTACCCCGGCTGCAGAACACCGTGACACAGCTCACTCACCTAATCAGAAGGGTGGCTAATCGCCGCAGTGGCTTCAAAGAGCACGACACCCTCAAAATGGTACAAGCTCTCCTTTACAGCCGCATAACGTACGGAACTCCCTACCTCAACCTAAAGACAGCGGAGAAACAAAAACTAAATCTTCTGATACGAAAGGCTACAAAGCTTGCCCTAGGACTGCCCCCCAGCCGCCTCCACTGACCGATTGCTTCGCATGGGAATTCACAATACGTGGGAAGAACTCGCCGAAGCACACCTCATCAACCAGGTCGAGAGACTCAAGCTGTCACCCACAGGGCAAGCCGTCCTTCGACGCATAGGGTACGAAACAACCCTAGAACCCGATGAAGAACGCAAAGGCAGAATACCGTCACAGCTCCGAGAATGCCTTGAAATTCAGCAGATCCCTCGAAACATGCATCCTCAACATCACCGAGCAAGGCGGCTCGCCAGGGTTAACATGGTCAGGTATAACCATCGCAATGACCCGCAGGCACGATCCGTGGACGCAGCCAAGTATCCGGGACGTAACGCCTTCGCGATTGCCGTCACAGATTACAAGGGCACGGTACTGGTATCGGCGACCATCCTCGCCAAACGTGCGGAAACAGCTGAAGAGGCTGCTATAGCACTCGCCACCCAGACGAGTGAGGACCCCATCGTGGTCTTCACCGACTCACAAACAGCGGCACGGAACTACCTGAAAGGCAGGGTCTCCACGGTGGCGATTAGGTTACTAAAACGCATGGACAATCCTCCTCCTTACATATGCATCGTGTGGGTTCCGGGTCACGAAGGTCTCGAGGGGAAATGAAGCGGCACACACCGCAGCCCGCGAATGCATCAACCGGGCATCCCCGTACGAGATCCGAGGCACCTCCCACTCATCAACAGAAACAGAGGCAACAGAACCCATACCGCTAACATACAATGCATTACTACAACATTATCGACTCGAACGCAGGTCATACCCTCCGCCACATCCAAAACTCACAAGAGACGAAGGCACCGACTACAGGCGCCTTCAAAGCAACACGTTCATCCACGGCGTACTATTGCACCATATGAGGCCAACGTTGTATAACTACATCTGTCCTCACTGCAATGTGGCAGACACTCTGGCGCACCTCCTACTGCAGTGCAAAGTAAGCGTCCCAAGGCTACAAGCAGCAGCACCAGATGCGGACCAAGACCTCCTCAGTGAAGCGTGGGAGGCTGCGATCTCCCAGCCGGACCTGGTCGACCAGCGTCAACTCGTCGCTCGAGCCCGGCGGGCTGTCCAGGCCAGAGGGTTCCTGGAATAAGGGACCCTCCCACCTTCACTCAAAATCTTTACTCAATAAATGTTTTCTCTCTCCCCCTGTCACAGGGTCCGACAAGGGCTCCCTGACTTAAGGCAACAGTTCTTTCAGTACACACAGCACTAATTTACACTCAAAATGGATACACAAATTATTCAATGGAATGTAAGAGGTCTGATCAGAAACCTCGATGATATCCAGGAGTTGCTACACGAACACTCGCCAAAAGTGCTGTGTGTACAAGAAACACACTTGAAACCCAAACACACCAACTTTCTGCGCCATTATGTGATCTTTCGAAAGGACCGGAATGATGCTCTGGCATCATCCGGTGGTGTAGCCATAATAGTTACCCAGGGAATAGCCTGTACACATTTATCACTTCAGACAACACTTGAGGCAGTGGCCGTTCGAGCCGTTCTCTTTAACAAACTGATCACAATTTGCTCTCTTTACATACCTCCGAATTACCAGCTCCAAAAACATGATTTCCAATCTTTAATAGATCAACTTCCAGAGCCTTATCTTGTCCTTGGAGACTTAAATGCACACAGCGGTCTATGGGGTGACTCTCGCTGCGATGCGCGAGGTCGTCTAATCGAACAATTCCTTTTCTCTTCTGGCGCATGTCTGTTGAATCGGAAAAGGCCAACATATTACAACCTTGCCAACAATACCTACTCGTCCATAGATCTGAGCATTACATCCCCGTCACTCCTGCCCTTACTTAAATGGAAAGTCATTGATAATCCTTACGGAAGTGACCACTTTCCAATAGTTCTGAGCACACCAATAGCAAACGAAGGTCCTCCACAGGTCCCCAAGTGGCACACCGACAAAGCCGACTGGGAAAAGTTTCAGAAAGTTACTCTCTTAACTTGGAATGACATGTGTGCCTTAAGCATAGAAGCTGCTGTGGACTACCTCACAGCTTTTTTGATTGATGCTGCAATCAAATGTATTCCTCAAACAAGTGGACTGCCTGGGAAACGACGTGTCCCATGGTGAAATAACGAGTGTCGAAATGCGCGCAAAAAACAAAACAAGGCATGGAGGTTGCTTCGGGACTCGCCAAACCCCGAGAATCTTACCAATTTAAAAGTCATAAAGTCTCAAGGCAGGAGAACGCGCCGACAGGCTAGAAGGGAGAGTTGGCACAAGTTTTTATCTGGCATCAATTCTTACACACAGGAGGGCAAAGTCTGGAACATGGTTGGTAGGGTAGCAGGACGGCAGGTACATTCACTCCCACTAGTAACCACACAAGGCGACAGCTTGGAAGACCAGGCGAACTTTCTCGGTGCGCACTTCGAACAGGTCTCCAGCTCGTCGCACTATTCTGAAGCGTTCCAACGATACAAAAGCAGAATAGAAAAACAGAAACTAGAGCGCAAATCCACAAAACACGAGGCTTACAATCAACCTTTCTGTTTAGCTGAGCTACAGGCCTCGCTAAACTGCTGCAATAAATCCGCCCCAGGCTCCGACCGTGTGGCATATGAAATGTTGAAACACCTGCCCTCTGCAACCAAAACAGCCCTCCTTTCCCTGTATAATGCTGTATGGTTTTCCGGCGAACTTCCCTCAGCCTGGAAAGAAGCCATCGTTATTCCCATCCTAAAACAAGGCAAGGACCCGTCCTCAGTTTCGAGCTACAGGCCCATCGCCCTAACGAGTTGTCTGTGCAAGGTATTTGAGAAAATGATGAACAGGCGACTCATGCACTTCCTTGAAACAAATAACCTACTGGACCCATACCAGTGCGGGTTTCGAGAGGCCAAATCCACAACAGACCACCTTGTCCGTATCGAGGCACAAATTCGTGACGCTTTCGTCCATAAGCAATTTTTTCTTTCAGTGTTCCTCGATATGGAGAAGGCCTATGACACTACATGGCGCTTTGGCATACTGCAAGACCTCTCACATTTAGGTGTGCGGGGCACAATGTTCTCCATAATCGAAAGTTATCTGTCCAATCGGACATTCCGTGTTCGAGTAGGCACTGTTTTGTCCCGAACATTCGTCCAAGAAACAGGAGTGCCGCAAGGTGGTGTACTGAGTTGCACACTTTTTATTATCAAAATGAACTCTCTGCGCCTGTCCACCCCACGTAATATGTTTTACTGCACATATGTCGACGATGTACAGGTCGGTTTTAAATCCTGCAACCTCTCAATGTGTGAACGGCAGGTTCAGTTAGGTTTGAATAAGGTCTCTCAATGGGCAGAAGAAAATGGGTTTAAGTTGAATGCACAAAAAAGCACATGCGTCCTGTTTTCTCGAAAGAGGGGCCTCCATCCGGATCCGGATATTAGCCTGCATGGTCAACGTCTGTCTGTAAAGACTGAGCATAAGTTTCTGGGCCTGCTGTTGGACACAAAACTAACCTTCATACCACACATCAAGTATATCAAAGACAAGTGCTTAAAAACCATGAATATTTTCAGTCTGAAAGTGTTGTCCCGAACTACGTGGGGTAGTGACAAGACGTGCCTTCTCAATCTTTATAAAAGCCTCGTACGCACGCGTCTAGATTACGGGGCGATAACTTATCACTCTGCTACACCAACTGCCTTGAAGATGCTTGACGCTGTCCACCACCTAGGCATTCGTCTTTCTACGGGCGCTTTTCGCACTAGCCCCGTAGAAAGCCTGTATGTTGACTCAAACGAGTGGTCGCTGCACCTCCAGAGATCCTACCTATCTTTTGTATACTTCCTAAAGGTGAAAGCGAACAACGAACACCCCGTACACGCCACTATTAATGATTTGTCCAGCTCTGTCCTGTTTGACAACCGCCCTGCCATGAGACAGCCCTACGCACTTCGCGTGAGGGGTCTAGCTGAAGAAATGGGCGTGCCACTTCTTGACCACCGTTTGGCTCCTCCCGCTGCATATGTCCCGCCATGGCAGTGGAAGATCATAGATTGCGACATATCATTTGTAGAAGTTACTAAGCGTGCACCCCATTGCACACATTCAAACACACTTCCTCGAACTTCAGCATAAATACTCAAGTGCAGAATTCTTTACTGATGCCTCAAAGACTCACACTTCTGTCTCCTACGCAGCGGTCGGCCCATCTTTTTCAGATGCCGGTACTCTTCATCCTAACACAAGCATCTTCACAGCAGAAGCTCATGCGATACTTGCGGCCGTCAGACACATTAAACAAATAAAACTACAAAGAGCAGTAATATACACCGATTCTCCAAGCGTGGTAAAAGCCCTCAAAATTCTGAAAAAACAAAAAAAACCCCGTCCTTGTATCTCTCTACTCACTCCTATGTACAGTCTACTCACTCAAACAGCATGTCGTAGTGTGCTGGGTGCCAGGACACCGCGAGATACAAGGAAACGTGCTGGCAGACCAGCTAGCTGCATCCGTCAACGCAACCACTGCCAACACATCCTTAGCTATCCCTGCACTTGACTTGAAACCTCTCTTGAAAAGAAACCTGAGGGCTTATTGGCAGAGTACGTGGGACACGCAAACACAAAATAAACTGCATGTCATCAAGCCGCATCTCGGGAATTGGCCGCCAGTATCAAAGTCACGCTACACAGAAGTAACACTCACACGGCTAAGAACAGGACGCACACACAGTACACATTCATACCTCCTGTCCGGTGGTGATCCACCCCTGTGTGAGAAATGTGGTGAACCCCTCACCGTTCTCCATATCTTAATTCAGTGCAAGGGAATTACACACACTTAGAAAGAAGCACTTCCCTTTACCCTACCGTGAGCACATACCACTTCATCCATCGATGTTCATCGGTAGGGAACCATTTTTCAAACATGAATCACTGTTCGCATTTTTAAAAGACGTGCATAGCTTTGACGTGATATACCCAGGCAATCCGTAGCGCGACCACTGAACAGAGGTCGCTGCTGTGGTGGCTACAATAAGGAAATCACCTGCTTCGCCGCCCTTGGGCTCAAGGGCGTTGATGAGGCATTGTGCTAATGCCAAATATCTCCCCACAGTTTTTATCACGACCATTCGACATTCATTCACACGACACATATTCCACGTCACGTTCATTATTTTAATAACTATACGTGTTACCCGCCTTTTACGCGCGGAATTTTATGGCCCCTGTACAGCCACGTACCCAAATCATTGTTCACATCTCTTGTCTCATGAAATGGCGCTCTTTGGCCATCAAATGGCCCTTGCGCCATAAAACACCACATATCATCATGTTTTTTCACGCAGTGATGGACTTGTCGGTATTCGTTACCGGCATTCATACCGGTTGATGACTCACCGTTATATAGGAGTCCGAGTCAAATTAGTATACACAATGGCCACAAACGTGTGCCGACATCTCTGTGTGGGCCTGTAGGCCCTCTAGTAAATTTACACAATGAACGGCTCACTCGTACAGATACTATAATACTGAATGCTGCACAGCTGCTTCTGGTTCTTGCAGAAGGACAACAATACTTTTGGACTGCAGCCTTCTAACATAAGCAATGAATGAACGTTGGACGTTTGTTTTTTCATAGGGGACGGCGGTGATATCCTGCGTGTATAGATCGAAGAGAGACCCCTGAATTCATCGATAAACGATATTTACTGGGCGCGCGAGGATCTGGCTTCCTCCCTCTCCTTGGGCCAAACACATGTAGTGGTGGGCGTGAGCATCTGCATATGCAGCAGAGCAGCGATCACGAGCAGAGGTGGAGGGAGCCTTCGCAGAAACCACGCGGAGGAACAACAGTTTCCGAGGAGAGACTGACTCAGTCGCACAATGAACAGATGTCGTCCTCTTCACCTTCTGCTAAGTCCTAGCCCATGCTCATCATCATGACTAGTAGGCAACATAGGATGAACGAAACACAAATTTATGCCTGGAAGCATTCGGAAACAGCTTCTGAAAGCATTGAGTAGCACATACACTACAGGCTTGTGACCAGGAATGGTGATGAGGACGAGGAGCATGAGTGAATTTTATTTTCGTCTACAGAAGACGCCGGGGAGACCCACCATGTGTGACTTGACGGGTGGTGTGATCAGGTCTATTGTTGTTTTTTTCTTTTCTTTTCTTTTCTTTTTTTTTAGGCACAACTTTAACCCGTCGTTTCATCGCGTCATATATGCACATCTACAGACTAAACAAGTTCACGAGTTTTGTATAGAACGAGGTAAGACAGCGTTTTCGCGACAACTCAAATAAACGTTGACTATTTCACTTTTCTTAGCGCAGGGATCTGAGAAAGCTATGCCAGTCATCCTTCATTCCTGTCTCAGCAAATGAAATAACGGCTTTGCTTACTCGCAGAGCCGCGAGTAAGTAAAGCCGTTGTTTCATTTGCTACATTTTTTGCTTTACTACATATTTGCTACTACTACATTTGCTTCACTACATATCTATCTATCTATCTATCTATCTATCTATCTATCTATCTATCTATCTATCTATCTATCTATCTATCTATCTATCTATCTATCTATCTATCTATCTATCTATCTATCTATCTATCTATCTATCTATCTATCTATCTATCTATCTATCTATCTATCTATCTATCTATCTATCTATCTATCTATCTATCTATCTATCTATCTATCTATCTATCTATCTATCTATCTGTCTATCTATCTATCTATCTATCTATCTATCTATCTATCTATCTATCTATCTATCTATCTAGCCGCCTACGTTTGGGTGCTCTCGTGATCATCCCCTTAACTCCCCTCATGTAAAGTCCTTCCTGGACCTTTGAGGTACGAATAAACGAATAAATAAACGAACAAGGAAGCTATCACCTGATAGGAAACTTAGGGTAAACCAAAATTAGTATGGGAAGGTAAGATGGTTTGACGAATATGACTCGCTGGTCATGACATGAATAATGTGACAATTCCGTCGTGTACGTCGTCAAACCCTTTCCGCCAGACACGTGTGGCACATACCCGTATAGCACGGGCGTGTATGGGCCACAGGTATGCGGGTATGTTCCACAGGTGACTGACAGTTTATATCTACCCAGGAACGGCGAGAACAGACATTCATTGGTAAATTTTAACGCGAGAGCGTTGGGAAAAAGCTGACATCGGCAGCGTTGACCCGACGTATGCAAAGAATAAATGTCAGTGTCCCAGCTGGAATCGAACCCCAGCATTCTGCGTGGCAATCAAGTATTCTAGCACAAAGCCACGACAGGTCTAGGAACTGCTTTTCAAATAGACCACTGCGCGCTAGTCGCGTCTCTCAGGACTATAATAAAGTTCCACCATCCATCCATCCATCCTATGATACAGCCGTCAGGTCGGGTTAACGTCAATTGTAGTTAAGCGCCATCCACGCAAGTTGATTTATCTAGCAGTGTCCAGGGATACCATCCCCGCGAGCACAAGCGCTACATATCAGCTTACAGCTTCTGGTGTTGCTAATCATAGGTCGGCAAAATAAACGGAGCTCACTCAGACTCACTCAATAAATATATTTTTCGCTTAGGACTCACTCGGACTCAGACTCACCAAAATTTTGCTGAAGCAGACTCACTCGGACTCAGACTCACGAAATTTCTCTCCAACCAAACTCACTCGGACTCAGACTCACCGGTGTTTTCGTCATCCAGACTCACTCGGACTCAGACTCACTAAACTTTTCCTCAAACGGACTCACTCGGGCTCAGACTCATGAATATTTTCGTCAACCTGACTCACTCGGACTCAGGCTCATGAATATTTTCGTCAACCTGACTCACTCGGACTCAGACTCACCAAAATTTTCCTCAAGCGGACTCACTCGGACTCAGACTCACCAAAATATATCTCAGCCGGACTCACTCGGACTCAGACTCACGAAAATATTACTCAGCCCGACTCACTCAGACTCATACACTTGAAAATATATCAAAAATATAACTCAGCCGGATTCACTCACCAAAATATTTGTCAGCCGGACTCACTCGGACTCAGACTCACCAACATTCTCCTGAAGCGGACTCACTCGGACTCACAGACTCGCCTAACCTTTTCTCAACTAGACGTACTCGGACTAAAAATTAGCAATATTCGATTTGGCCCGGCTCATCCCATAAATGTCGAAGGAGCGCCATAAAATATCTTATGTATAGAATAACACATGTAAAGGGTTCACAAGTGCCAGGCAACCTTCAAAATATATGTATGATAGCTTTCAACATACAAAAAGAAGTTATTTCCCGTGCATCGCAATGTCTATTGTAAAGAGAAATTCAACATTACACGCGGTTTTTGCAATATTGAGAATGTTTTCTTTAAATATAAGAATGGGTCTACCGACCTTCGAGGAACATTAGGTTTTCATTCCTGTTACCTTTGAAATGCGCTATGCGCACGCGCCGTTTGTTTTCAATGGGCGAGCGCGTATACGTGCGTTTTTGGCACACCCAATTATAAATCAAGTCCTTTCTTACGCTTTGCCGTTCCAAGGCCTAATCACGCTACTTGGGAACGAAGAAAGCTTGACATTACGTTATGGCGCTTTTCTAAACACGTTCATGAAACTGCCAATGGTCTTGCAGTTGATTTACCGCTTATTGAGGACGCGAAAAAGAAAATAATATGAGGCGGCCATCTTTTGCAGAATCGAGCTCACCACCCTTGAAATATTTTGGAAACATGGTTATAGGTTGCATGGTTATGCCTCTCTAAAGTGGTTGTGGTACTTGACTGCCGACCCGAAGATCACGGCATCGAATACCGGGCCGCATTTTCGATGGATGACGAAACGCTTGAGCCATGTGTGCTTATATTTTGGGGCACGTAATGAACCCCAGGTAGCCAATATTTCCGTAGCCGTCGACTACGGCGCCCCTCATAATTACATCATGGTTCTCGGACGTTAAACGCCAATAATTATTATACTAGCGTTTCGAATTATAGAAATGCTAAGTTAGGTGTTAGTCGATGTCATGCTTTCGCAAAGTGATTGCGGATAATAGAGGTTATTATTTTACGTCGCAAAGCCAAGATGTGGTTGTCAGAGACGCCGTCGAGGAGGGCTCCAGATATTTCGGCCACCCAGGGTTCTTCAACGTGCATCTTAATCTTAGTACACGGGTTGTGACTGCGTTTGTTTCTAGCAAGATATTTTTCTGAGCCGGCTAAGAACCAGTTGTAACTTTTAGTGACTACTCTATCCCGTGAATAATGGTAAAGAGTCGTATCAGTACCACGCTGGATACGGACACAAGGCAAAAAGGAACGTGCATAGGCGCGCCGATGAGAGCCGGCCAGTGTGTTCAAAGGTATGGTCAAAGCTTTTTGCATGGTCTGGTACAGACCATGCAAAACGAGGTGGCAATTTTCTGCTTTCCAAAAACCCCAATTGCTGACAGTCAAGCCGATTGGATTGCAAGAATGTCGTATTGAAAGGCGGGGACGCGGGCGCCGCTTCACAGTGATCCTACTAGTCCCCAGAAAGGACAGGAATATTCATTTTTAAGAAAAAAGTCACTGGACAAGGCGCTGAACTGACAGCTGGAGGGTTTACTACAAACTAGACGCAATAAGTTCACATAGCTAACCCTGCGCTATTAGCAATTTTATTTCTTTTTATTTTCACTGCGTCGCTATTATATCTATCCTTAATAACTTATTATTTGTATTATTTTTACTTCGATGTAACTGCTAATCTCTTACGCATTCTCAAATGCACAGCTCCCCTCTGTAATTCCTTCGGGCCTTCAGGGTACTATTAAATAAATAAATGATTGAGGAGCCTATTTTCAGCGGGTAAATGGGGCAGCGGAGGTTGCCATAACGTACTGTTTTTCTTTGCAGAATAACAGACTGATGGGCAATTGGTGTGGATTCATAATGACATCTAGTGATTCATGAAACATATGAGAAGTGCGCTAATTTGTCTCCAATGAGGGGACACTGCTCAGCGACTTATGATCGAAAGCCAGTGCTACAACGAATACAAAATGAGTGAGATGAAGGCAGGACATGCGCTTTTTTTTTTCCTGCTTCAAAGGCTACATTCTTGAAAGATGCAGGGAGGGGGGGTAAGGGATGGAGAGCAGTGCTCGAGTCTCATATATTTATGAGACCGTTTCTTATCTTCATACCAGCGCATACTCCCCCCCCCCCCCCCTTTATTTTCCCATTGAAGTTCTGAAACAAAATTTTGAAGGCTAGATAATATGTGGGATATATTTGCGTATACGCACGCGTATCACCTACGAAATATCAACAGATAATATAGCCTAGGACGTATTTAAAATCGATTTTAAAGTTCCTATCGCCCCACTGCAGCGAAACGTGCCTTCGTTTATTGTGTAAACAACCAACCACCCGCTGCGTTTAAATATAAAACTCCAACCAAAATCACCAATCGTCACCCCAGCAGCGGATAGAAAAAAGGAAGACAATAATTCGTGACCTCTGCACCAACGGCTACACAAAGGCGTTTATTCGCAGAGCCCTCCGTAAGAGAAAAGACGGGGGGAAACGTGACACCAACGGCGCCGCAATGACGCCGCGTGTCGATCCCCTACATTGCGGGCGCCAGCGAAGCAATAGCCCGTATACTAAGAAAGGCAGGGGTCGACTTTTCCCACAAGCCATCCACCACCATCGGCAGTTTCATCCCTCGGCCCAAAGACAGCGCATCTGCGGAAAAAACGCAGTGCGTCGTGTATCGGATCACGTGCGCCGAGTGCCCCGCTTCCTACATTGAGGAAACAAAGAACTTCCATGAAAGAATGCGGCAGCACAAGAATGACCTTCGTCACTTGAACAGCGGACAGAGCGAAGTGACGGAGCACTGCTAGCGGTTTGACCACCATACCAGTCCCGACGGCGCGGTGATTTTGGAAAAAGAAAGGAACCTTCGCCGGCGGCCCCTCCTCGATTCCTGGTACATTGAGCAGACAGCGGGAAACATCGACCACACCACGGGGGCACCGCCCTACCTCTACTGCCAGGGCTTGCGACGACTCACGGCAAACAATCCCGCTTGGCAAGAAGGCGTTGCACATCTCGGGCCTTCTCACCCCTGAACAAGAAGCCGATCATGCTTCGAAACCTCGCGGTTTCTTAAAATAAATTTTGGCTGGAGCTTTCTCTTTTCTCCAGTTTTCTGTTATCCCAACCAGACAGACTTCTTCTGCCGAATGTTCACTTTTGAAAGAATTGAGATATTTGTGTTGCAGGCCCCAAGCCTAGGGTGTCGAGCTCGTTGCTTTGTTTTGTACTTTCCTTGCATTCCTTGGGGGGTATTAGGAGCTCGAAAGCAAGGTACGGGAAACGAGCCTGGGAAACGCCCGTGCCATGAAGCTTTTTGCCGTGTGGCTTGGACGAACACAATGACGGCTGAGGGACCACCGAAAGTGCTTCGGCGCGTCAACGCTGTCTATGAATGGAAAGGTGTTTGAATAGGAAAGAAAAGAAAAAAAAACGAAAAAAAAACGGGTTTTGCTTGAGTCGGCAAGGACTGAACTGCAGGCGTGCTGGGAAAATATGGCAGCATTATCTCCCAAAGAGAGTCTAGAATTCGAAGAGGTCATTAAAGTTTAAAAGCTTTTTGAATTGCCGAGAGGTAACATAATTCTTTGACCACATTACAGCCCGAAGAAATTTGTTTTTGCAAGTGATGAAGCGTCGCGTATGGCATGAATGGTGCGTTTCTACCCCCTTCCTCCTTGAAATCCGGTCGCTACAACTTTCGAGGTACCACGGGGGGCAAGCTTTATCTAGCCACTTTAAATAACGCAGCCGCTGTTTAATTGGTAGCGAATGACATGACGAAAGCCGATGGTCTGTGTCGTCGCTACATTTTTTTACAAAGCTTGAAATTCGGTGAGATGGTGCATAGCTACTGGGAAATTTTTGAGCGCGAAATAATGCATTCACGAGGCATTCAAAAGCGCCCGTCCTGTCTCTCTCGTTCTTGTGAATGTCTTGTTTGGCGCTCAAAAATTTCCCAATTGCCAGATTTATTCATGGAAAAACCGAAACGGCATCTAAAGACACAAGCGGTTCAATGCAACAGAGAGCGAAGGGGCGCTCTATGCTCGCGAATCGTGCTGCTTTGTCGTATTTGAATCCGCATGAATGATGAAGCTCGAACATTGCACTCATTCTCCGTTGATTAGGTACACAATTGTAGATCAAAATCAATGTGGATCACGATATCGCATAATAAAAGTGGCCTGGAGTTGTACATGTGTCAGAACATGCTGCACAGCCCACTTACATGCCCTCGTATATGAGAGCATGGACAGCTTGATACCTTGAAAAATAATTTCTAGGGCTTTAAAAGACGGTACATCTATGCGATTACAAGGCACGCCATAAAAGGAGGCTATAAATATTTGTAACCATAGGCCGGCAAAATAAATGGAGCCCACGCAGACTCACTCAATAAACGTTTTTCGAGCACTCACTAGGACCCAGACTAACCAAAATTCTGCTAAAGCGAACTCACTCAGACTCAGACTCATTAATATTTTCTTCAACCGGACTCACTCGGACTCAGACTCACCAAAATTTTGCTGAAGCAGACTCACTCGGACTCAGACTCACGAAATTTCTCTCCAACCAAACTCACTCGGACTCAGACTCACCGGTGTTTTCGTCATCCAGACTCACTCGGACTCAGACTCACAAAAATTTTCCTCAAGGAGACTCACTCCGACTCAGACTCATCTAAGTATAACTCAGCCGAACTCACTCGGACTCAGACTCACCAACGTATAACTCAGCCGGACTCACTCGAACTCAGACTCACCAAAATTTTCCTCAAGCGGACTCACTTGGACTCAGACTCACCTAAGTATAATTCAGCCGGACTCACTCAGACTCAGACTCACGCCTCATCTGAGTCTGAGTGAGTCTGAGTGAGTCGACTCATGAGTGAGTTTGCCGACCTATGGTTGCTAATATTCATGTTGCTGTTGGC
This sequence comes from Rhipicephalus appendiculatus, assembly GCA_030522465.1. Taxonomy (NCBI): domain Eukaryota; kingdom Metazoa; phylum Arthropoda; class Arachnida; order Ixodida; family Ixodidae; genus Rhipicephalus; species Rhipicephalus appendiculatus. The sequence goes on from JALIZH010032501.1 coordinate 53,795, forward strand.
AACGTTACGCAACTGTAAACAACTGGTTATATATAACATATGCGTCTTTTAAACATAAGTCTGTGGGTACGACATTTGTTCTTATATTTAGCGTCATTTCGTAACGTTTCGCTCACTAAAAGTTACAACACATTCACCAGTTCCCTTCCATCCCCATGCTTGACATAACAACGATTCTCAAGGTACGTGGGATCTGCTGAATTTTTACTCCTTATTCGTATGTTTCGCTGCTTGATACACCTAACGAACAAATGAACGTTTTTTTTTTCGTAGCCATATAAACCGCTAAGCTCTTCCTCTTCAACTCTAGTCTTTGAACTGAAAATGTCACCATTCATGCATCTGCTTTATTCGCCTGCTCGGCTGCTGACTCGATAGTCGCGGGTTTGATCACGGCCGCTGCGGTCAAATTTCGATGGAGGCGAAACGGTAGAACGCCGAGCACTGTGCAATGTCAGTGCACATTAAACAACACCAGATGGTCGCAATTTCCGGAGCCCTCCACTGCGGCTTCCTTCATAATCATATCGTGGTTCTTGGCGCGTAAAACCACAGATATTATTATTATTATTATTATTATTATTATTATTATTATTATTATTATTATTATTATTATTATTATTATTATTATTATTATTATTATTATTATTATTATTATTATTATTATTATTATTATTATGAACATTTCGTTTGTCAGTAACCTGTGACCAATCAACGGTGGACAAGTAATGATACAATCCCGTGTAGTCACCTCTCATGAAAGCAAATCTAGGAGATTGGTTAATGTGACTGCTGTAGCTTGTTGTTTCGGCGCATACAGATAATCTTATAACGTTAAGTGGTGGGTGGAATTTGTCGGGACGGAGAAGAGAGATGTCGGAGCGTGAAACTTCAACGGGTTGATCGTTTGAAAGACAGAGGTCTAAGACGTTGCCTCTGCAATTGACGACTGAGTTATGCTGCAATAGGGAATTAAACACCAGCAAATCCAAGAGCAGGCTGCACTTTTTCTCGATGAAATTATTATAATGAGAGAAGGAAAGCGTGCCCCACTCAATTCCGGGCGCATTGAAATCACCAAGAACAATAATTCTGTGCCCGCTATGAGAAGATATCACACGTTCAATGGAAGACATGGCATCATGAAACGAGGCAGGGGAAATGCTGGGCGGTAAATAGAAACACCCAATCAACAATTTTTCCCGGCGCTCAAGGCTTATTTCTAACCAGATCGATTCTTCGAAAGATTCCAGGTCTTTCCGTCTAACGGATTCCATTGAGTTGTCAATGGCAATCAGCACGCCACCACCTTTCTGTTTGGTTTCGCTGAAATCTCGGTCACCTAACCTAACCTAACCAAACCTAACCACGGAGCTTGTATTAAGCAGCATGCGTAATTTTATTCCGCAATATACACCTAAACAACGTAAATACCCCCACTGGTTGTCCTCTGAACTTACAAGTGCACTGAAGCATAAAGATCACGCGCACAAGAAGGCTAAATGTTCTCCATTCAGCGAGTGGATAAAAGAGTTCAGCTTTTTTCGAACTCTCTCTAAACGCCTATATAAACGGGACCACAGTTCATATATTGAATTATTAGGGGAAAAAAAAACGCTTCTGACAGGCCGGCTGAGTTTTAGAAGTATGTACGCAAACGGTCTAGTAAAAGTGAGGAGTCCTTCAGACTACTCGACTCAAACGGTGTTGAAGTGCACGCTTTTGCTGACTGTTTTGCCACGCATTTCTCATCCGTTTATAAGGCCTCAGACTCTAGCACTGGGATCGGACAATAGCCCAAGGCAGTTAGCACATCTAGTGGTTTGTCGCTGGATGAAAATCTCATATGCTCGTGCATTAAGCGCTTGAAACCGTCCTTATCATGTGGCCCAGATGGCATTCCCTCCGCCATATTAAATGCTTATGGTAGTATATTTGCCCCAGTACTCACTGCGATATTTAATAAGTGTCTGAAAACTTCCACATTTCAGGTGGAAAACTGCGCGTGTATTTCCAGTATTTAAGTCGGGCACCAAAACTGATGTTTCTAATTATCGCCCAATTTCTCTACTGTGTGCCACATCAAAGATATTTGAGCTGGCTCTTCCCAACATATTGTATTCTAGCGTGAAAAATTCATTGATTCCTAACCAACACGGGTTTCTCGCTGGACCGCTCAACTTCCACAAATCTTGCCAGTTTCATGATGCAGATCTCCCCACCTATTTATCAGAGAGGACAGGTTGACGTAGTCTACTGTGACCTTAGCAAGGCTTTTGACGTAGTCAGCCACTCGCTGATGCTGGTTAAACTTGCACACTTTGATGTTGACTCGTCTATTGTGAATCTCCTGCATAGCTATCTGCTTAATAGGTCATGTTATGTTGTCGTAAATGGCCAAACGTCTTCCTTGTACAAAGTGACTTGTGGGGTCCCTCAAAGGTCGGTATTAGGCCCACTCTTACATTTAATTTACGTTAATGATGTTTCTTTTGCAATTCGTTATTCTTCTTTTCTCTTGTAAGCCGATGAAATCAAGATATTTAAGGAAATTCATTCAATTAACGACTGTCGCTTGCTGCAGTCAGATCTGTGTTCTTTCTCCGAATGGTGTAACGACAATAACCTTTCCCTGACTTTTTCTGCTCACACTAAACGTGCTGACATGCGGGGCCTTCGTCCTCTCGGCTGTGTTTGCAGAATCTCTCGAGAATTCAGTTCTCCTACAGCCTTCCACAAACTGTACACCGCAATATGTCTTCCTCAACTTGAGTATGCATCTGTGATCTGGAATGGCGTTACTAAATCCAGCAGTAACGCCATTGAGCGAGTCCAGAAGAAATTCCTAAGCATTTACAACCATCTTTTTGTTGGAAATGACTCTGGGTCTTGTTCTAAAACTGCTGGATTATTATCATTACCATCACCTTACTGCCGACGAAATCGCGCTGACCTGTTATTTCTTTACAAGCTAGTTCATGCTATGATATCCTGCTCTTTACTTCTCAGTTGTATTAATTTTCGAATGCCGCGTAAGTTAACCAGAGAGAATCGACCGTTTCATGTACCTGCCAGCTTCTTCCAACACTCTACCATTCACAGAATACAAAGTCTCTATAATGTTAACTTCCTTGATCTTGATGTTTTTCATTGTCCACAGTCATTGTTTTTATCAGAGCTATGGACTGTCTTAACATAGTTTTGCACAATGTATAAATTCTTCCCTTTTCCGTCTTTCAGGAAGCCTTCCGCATAGTTGTGTATATTCCACATTACCTTTTCACTCCCATTCCATGATTCTCGGGTTGTCTTTTTATTCTTCCCCCTTTGCGTTGATTTCTTTTTGCCTAAAGCGTTTTCGCTCTTTTTATTTGCTGTCTCTTTCTAAAGACTGTCTGCATTGTATTTTTTTTTTTGTTTTAATTCGTGCGCCTGCACAAAGGCCTTATGGTTGTTCCTGGGCACGTTAAATAAATGATTGATTGATTATTATTATTATTATTATTATTATTATTATTATTATTATTATTATTATTATTATTATTATTATTATTATTATTATTATTATTATTACTATTATTATTATCATCATCATCATCATCATTATTCGTCAGTGCTTTCTCGTCATTGCCTAGACGTACATACGAGCTGTCACATGTTAACAAAAAAAAAGCTATTCCCTTTCCTCTCCATAAACAATATTTCTTCTTTTAGAGGATCTCCCTCTTTCTCTGCTTTTCTTTCATGCTGCAGGCTCATCGTGGCATCATGTAACAACCCCCGCCTTTGTAAATGGTATTAAATCGCATTTCCCATTTAACCAGATTAGAGGGGAATGCTCGCGCAAAACGCTGAGTGTCGACAGAAAAGCGAAGCCTTGTTTCGTGTTCTGGAGAGCAGTTAATCCTCTGCGCTACACGCTCACCACGTTAAGCAGGCGGGGTATACTTGTCTGAAACTGCTTAGATGAAAAAGAGAAAGAAATGACAGGGTGGAAGAAACAGCACGTTTTCTCTTCAACGGTCCTTTTAACAGCACTCTATTTAATTAACTCGAATAAATGGATGTGCAACTGCTCTACGGTGCTATACATTATTTTTAAAATTCGGGACATGGTTAACCTGTTCAAACTTAGCTAATCTATACAGGCATGTTCGCTGCGTGGTAACGTTGAAATATTGGTCTACATGCCACAAACGTCCGTGGGTAAATAAGAACTATGGCACAATCGAGATAACTTGTCCTCAGAGGATAAGGATATATGCCACAGTGCACAATACGGGTAAATAAACATACCGAAGTAACAGTGGATTGAATACAATCAATGTAAGATAAGCTTTTATCAGAGGGCGTGGTAAAGCGGCACACTCATTACAATGAAAGCGAAGCGGTTTTGGCTACGAATGTATCGAACATTTATGCGCGACGGCGTCCGAAAAGCAATGCCAAGTTGTGTGCATGCAGGGTGTTCTATTCCGGTGAAAGGCGATCTTCGAAATACTATAATGCAGGTTTATACATTACACACGTCAAAGTTGAAAGAAGACCCACCGTGGTTGCTAAGCACGTAAGGTGTCGCGTTACTGAGCTCGAGGTCGCGGGTTCGACTCCCGTCGGCTTGGCGGCCGCATTTCGATGGGGGGCGAAATGCAAAAACACCCGTGGGCTTAGATTAGCTGCACGGAAAAAGACTCCGGGGAGTAGAATAATCCAGTCCCTCACTACAGCGTGTCTCATAACCATATCGTAGTTTTGGCTCGTAGAGTTCCAGTGATGATCACCATCAAGAAGTTGACAGAAAAAACTTCCCCATCTCCCGCTAAAGGGAAACGTGTGGATGGGAAGCAGCGGGGAGATGGTTAGCTTGAGCGGGAGAAACGTCGCCGCTCTCGTTTCGCGGCCCGGGCGCTCATCGCGGCGCTGCACAGGAGAGAGAATGAGGCGTGCTCCGTCATTTTTATACCGCGGAACTACCGTGGTGCCCCCCAGCAGAGCATGCAGCTGTCGCACCACCTGCCGCGCGCCGCTCCGTAGAGGATTCCTAGAGGAGAGAACGGGGAAAACCGTAGGAGAGGAGAGAGAGAGGGGACGCGTATGCGCTGTGGGGGGTGTGGGACGCGGGTGCCGCTCCGTAGAGTAGAGGATCCCTACAGCAGAGAAAGGGGGGTGAGCGTAGGAGAGAGGGGGGAGAGGACGCGCATGCACTGTGGGACGCGGGCGCCGCTCCGCAGAGTAGACGATTCCTAGAGTAGAGAAAGGGGGGTGAGCGTAGGAGAGGAGAGTTGGGGAGGGGACGCGCATCCGCTGTCGGGGTGTGGGACGCGGGGGGCCGCTGCGTGGAGTAGAGGATTTTTAGAGGAGAGAAAGGGGGGTGAGCTTATGAGAGGAGAGAGAGCAGGAGGGGACGCGCTGTGGGGGGTGTAGGACGCGGGACGCGGGCGCCGCTCCGCAGAGTAGAGTATTCCTAGAAAAGAGAAAGGGGGTGAGCGTAGGAGAGGAGAGAGACAGGGGGGAGGAGACGCGCATGTGCTGTGGTGGTGTAGGACGCGGGAAGGAGGGACGGAGAGTTTCCATCGGTGGGAAAGTAAGATTTCGTTCACTTTAATTCATTTAAAATTTATGTCACATAGTATGTTGCAGTTAAGGACAGCGATTTACGTCCTCCGTGCTTTCCCCGGCCTAATTGTCTGTTAGATTCATTTGGTTGTTTCTAACAAATTAACGAGCAGCTAGAAAAAAAGAAAACAACCCTTTTTTAGTTCATTTCGTGTATGTTGTTTGGCTTGTAGCTCACAGGTGAGGTTGCACACGTTTTTCATACGATATAGGCCTTTCGTCTTCGTAAAGAAACAGGCGAGTGGAATGATGTTTAGCAGCCACAGAAGAAGAAGAACTTCCTACATAAGGGTTTGGGTCAAGGGGTCGTGAGCTGGATCGGTTGGGCTCCAAGTTCAGGGCTCCACTGGCTACTGCCGCCTGCCTGACGTGAGCTAAGAGCGAAAGCTGTACCTCTGGGCCAAAGCTGGCGAGCTGTGCCTCCCATAGCAGCCACAGAAACAGCGGAATATCTGACTGCTTGCTAGGCTTAGTACCGTGATGATTCAACTTAGTCGTCTACGAGAATGTTCGAGAATGCATTGCGTCAGGTGGTTCCCTCAAACGTGGAGCGTGCAACCGAAGTTTGCGTTGTTTCACACTTCAGCGGATGACAGACCGAAGCAAAATGTTCGGGCGCACGTCATAACTGTCGTATGAGGGAAGATGTTGGCAGTGCTGTCGTAGATATTGCATTTTGCTTGTCAACGGCAACGTCGCAAGGCAGCCCGCGAAGATGAGCGCGAGCCTCCGCTCGAGCAGCTTATTATGGGCCGAAGTAATTGAGGCTGGCCTCGAACGTTCTGGAGTTTATATTATTCGTCCTAATACTGTAAATAATGGCTTTTCAGAAGCAAGCGAACCCCAACCCAGCCGAGGTATAGCAGCTCTGCCGTTACCGCTATGCGTATGAAATTAAAGCGAATCACTTTCTTTGCCTCTTCGGAAACGCGCTGATACGAAGTTGGGAGACAAACTCGTCACCAGCTGTTACAGCTTTTTGAGACGTACGTGCTGTCGCGCGAGTGCTTCGGGGGGTAAGAAGGACGCCTATTTCTGCAACCCACGAGGGAGCATGGTTTCGCATCGTTGGGGGGAGGAGGAAGGGGAATGCGAGCGGAAAGGAAAGGTCACATTCTCGAAATATGAGCACCCTTAAAGGTGGCGTAGCCAGGGGTTGGCACAACGGGCACGTGCCCCCCTCCCCCCCCCCCCTCCCCGAAATTTTTTTTCGCCATGGCATACATAGCGAAAAATGGCCATTTCAAGGAGGTGCCCTACCCGAAGTCAAGGGGGTGCCCTCCACGAAAAAAATTTCTGGCTACGCCCCTGACCCTTAATGTTGAACGCCAGGCCATCGTACCTCTCTTGCCACAAGAAATACCGGTAGGTGCCCTGTCACACTGGGGATCGAACCCATACCTTGCGGTTGCGTCTGAAGGTTTCGGTGGTATATGGTGGAGTGCCGGGGAAGAGCCAACACCACCTGGATACTCTAGGTGGTGTTGAAAGCGCACCTGCACTTTCCTTTCTACACATTCTCTCCCGTTTAGCGACTGTGGGAAAGGAGGTTGGTAGTCGCCCTTCGCGCTGGTGCTCGCGCCACTGAATACAACGCTCATACAACGAATCAGCCTACACGTAAGACCTTCTTCTGAATACCCTTACGCTGCAGATATGATGGTTGACGACTCTGTTCTCCTCGGTGTCAGGCAATGAAAAAGCAGGCGCCACTAAACGTGCACCCACGAGTGCGTCATTCCGTCAAAACAAGCGAGTAGTTTTCGGGAAACCTTTGCCCATTCACTTATATCGACAATCATCGTCGATATTTTTTTTTGCATATGTCGTTTAAATAAACAAGTCAAATATAGTATACAGCCAAATTTTTCAAATTGTTCAAGTGTAAGCGCATTCGCACACTGCCTTTGTGCTTGGCATTGCCACAAGATCCCTTTGCCAACTTTCGCTATTACTGCAAATATAGTCATAATGGGGGCAGCCACGCACTTGAAGTTTGCTCTCCTCCTATTCGGGATTAATCGAGCCCTCACGCAAAGAAAGAGCCTCTAAACATCGCTCTTCAATATCTCTGCACCTTGACCAATGACGCGTTGCAGGTGCCCTTAACGACGACAAATAAAAAGGAGAAAAGCTGACACTCCTCGGGAGAGCCTCGGGTCGCTGCGGGCGTTCCGTCACGGACGTGCCGAGTGTCATGCGAGTATATCCATAGAGTAACATACAAATTACAAGAGTGGTCACTCTGGCGAAAAGCGGCGGAGCTACGCAGCTTCATGTCGGCTGTTAGAGGCGACACATCACTCCCTGTCTTCAAGGAAACGCGCGTACTTGTTATCTACTTTAGTGCCTTTTCTAGTTGCAATATGCATCTACTTGTCGCATTGCGGCTCTGAATTATCTTTATCGCCTGCGATTGGACGGTTCTATATCGCCGGGCAGGATCGGACATGAATCGGGTGCGAGGAAGTGCAGAATGGCGTCGACGCGACGGCAACGGTGTCACGCTCCGTGTTCATGAGCGTTTAATGCAATGAAGTACGGACAGCTGCAGGGTGACGCGATAAAAGATGTGCGATAATGTGCTCGACGTGCTTCGTGGTGTTGGCTTGTTTCGTGTGCCTCTCTGCTTGGCTGCAGCTATTGGTAAAAACGCCGTCATTAATTTGCAAAGTGCGTATTGTATTCGTCATGTTAAGCTAACATCTGTCACGTTGGGCTGTTCGGCGCAGAGAGCTTTTTCGTGCTCGTCACTTCGCGCATGTTTGCGAGAAAATTGTTTCTTGGTGCGAGAAAGTGAGTCGCCGTGGCGTCGTTAGGTTTTCTTTGTGCCGGTACACGTAGTTCGAATTCAATGCATGCATGTGTGAAGTTGTGTGAAGAGTGCAGTTATGCTTAACATCATTATTTGTGGCGTTCGCAGATTTCTTGAAGCTCATGTTACGAGCGCAATTAGAGAGAATTTGTGAATCGAGAAAAATGTTTGTTAGCTGAGGCTACGACGTAATCTTCTGAATAAACACTCCTGCCTCGGTAACGCATGCATGGCGCCAAAAATTGCTTTATTTTAGCTGCGGAATCTACTAGTGACTGTTTTTCGCGAAAAGGTGATGTGAAGTGCGTCGGAGAAAATTTGTGCTAAGGCGGGAGAGAAGACATAGCCAACATTTTTTTTTTTTTTCAGGTCATGCCGTCTGGAGTTAAGTACTACGGCAACTACTGTCGCGCTGCGTCGTGAACTGTATGCGTACCTGTGCGTTTACTGCAGTTTTACTGTTGTGCGGGGCTTTTCATAATGCCGCCTATTTGTTTATTTACTCTGTAAAATTTATACTCAAGATAGGGCAAATGTATTGCCATGTCTTGCAGTGCAAAGAGCCCATCTCTTCGTGCGCGCGTTCATCAAACTCTGAGAAAGTGTGCATGTGCTTACCAAGAATGACTTGAAAATAAAAGTTTTCGTCTCATTCAAGAATTCTTATGTTTTGTTTAAAATGTCTGCGTAAACACACTGTGGCATCGTGTGCTTGCCGCTCTGGCGGTACAGCTTACACGAAGCTGCAAATGACGCGTAAAAAAAGAAAAGAAAAAAAAAAACTAAATAAATAAAGTATGGCCTCCGAGACGAGCACATGCACAGAAGTGGTCTTGGAGGCAGTGCAATTTTTCTAATCGCTAGGAAATGGCCTTTGAGACCACCTTTTCTGCGGTCCCCATCTCTGAGGCAGCGAAGGTTCCCCACGCTCGTTTGGAGCGCTGCGAAACCAAATCAGCCGCAGGGGCCTATGAGAGTGTCCTCTCTTAACTTTTTATATTACTCTATGGTATATCTGCGCCCGCTCAGCATCAAGTGCCTTTCCGTGTTTCACCCACGGTCCGGGCCGCATCAGCAACGACGACTGAGCGTAGGTTACGCTCGCTAAATGGGAACGGCCTTATCGGCCGGCCGAATGGCCTATGACGTGCCCTGCTCCGGCAGCATCGGAGCCTTCTTCTATGCTGCCAATGTTCGCCACGTGACGACAAGGTGGGGGCCTTCCCTCGGCCACCGCTGCCCGGTTGAAAAGCCAGGACCACGACGATGCGGGCAGCGGGTAACGTGCACCAACCCCGCTGCCATTGACTTTTCGTCGTCAGACAGCACGAGCATATAAGCAACTGAAGCAGGAGAACTCTGGTGTCTATAAGGGCCAAGCGTGGTATAATTCCACCTCCAACTCTGACCAGCCCGTTTCACCCGCAGTGGATACCGTATCGACACCATTGTAGTCAGCTTGAGCAAATATCGGGTGCTCTAGGATGTCACATGTATTAACACTGGTTGATTCAACGTTCAGAGTCTTCGATTTCAAATGTCCCGTTCGGATATTTTGAAGCTGTCGTTCGCAAAGCCAGCCATACCCCTATTGCTTTGCATATGCCTGTTTTGCCGATAAATCATTCAGAATCAAGCACGCATAACTGATTTTTTTACCCATACAGGAGAAATCTTGTCTGAAAGGACGCCTCCTGAAGGCGCATAGGCTGGCAAGAATTGAAAGCTTTCTAATGAAGACTACGTGTTTGTACAAGGGGTGTTCTAAAAAAAATTTTTTTTTTTGAGTCGCTCGTTTGAGCGAACGCGGCGGGCATTGTGAAGACCCGCTTCCAAGGCATGGAAAGTACATACTGTCACTGCCGGTTCAATTGCATGATCGGAAAACTTCGAGTACTCTAGTTATGGCTTGAAAGCCAGTGACATGGCGTCTCGTCCCAAACAAACAAACAAACAAACAAACAAACAAACAAACAAACAAACAAACAAACAAACAAACAAACAAGCAAACAAACAAGCAAACAAACAAGCAAACAAACAAGCAAACAAGCAAACAAACAAACAAACAAGCAAACAAACAAGCAAACAAACAAGCAAACAAACAAACAAACAAACAAACAAACAAACAAACAAACAAACAAACAAACAAACAAACAAACAAACAAACAAACAAATGAAAGAATTCCCAGCATGCGACTAGCACAGAACAAGTGCTTAAATGCGTGTATTCTTTGTGGAAAATTTTACCCTATGTGCGCGTCGTTTGTGTGCAAACGTGCCTGATAAGGGTAAATCTCCAGGCCGCTTATAGAGATTTGAGATCGGAGAAAGTCCGGAGTCCGAAGCCTTCCACTATGTACACGCCCCTCGTACAGGAGGCAGATGTTTGGGGATGTTGCTGTAGCGTTATGGCGAGCTTCGAACTGCCGCGAGTGAATGCCAAATAAGCGCCATCACGATACTGAGAAACAGCCCCACTCAGGCGTAGAATAGATTGCCCATTGAACCTTTTACGGAAGCAAGGGCCCCTCGACCGTGGCCGGTTCCTCTTATGTTCTCAAGCAGCAAGAGCGCTGTTAAAAAAGTAAAGAAGAAAGGAGACGGAAAGGAAGAAGGCTAGGAGGTTAACCAGAAAAACTTCCGGTTGGCTACCCAACTCCGCGGGATTAGGGAAGGGGAGTATAACGATGAGGGAGAGAGATAGGGGAGGGAAGAAGAAGAAGAAGAAGAAGAAGAAAAATGTATTCGTTGCAGCGTGCGGGACTGCATTACAAGTCACACAAGCACGTCGTCTTTAACAATCCCAGTTTCACAGCAAGGGTGAAGCAATGAATGCGAAAGCAACAAAATGTAATGTCATACGCAGTAATGCTGGCAGCTAACTCTCATAGATCTAATCTCGCGTGACTCTACAAAATGGTGTGTTTCAACAGAATACTACCGCTCAAGGGAAAGGAGCAGGTTTCGCACGGTCTCTTTGCGTTGAGAGCGCAGCACGTAGAAGGGTATACGAGCCGTCCGCTTATGTCTGCCGAGATAGCGAGCGCGCCAGTGATCGCGACCGCACCCTTACGATCAAAGTTTGCAGTGGCTGTTCGGACGACCCCGCTCCCTCTCTTTATGTCCTTTCATGCTTTTTCAAGACGGGTTGGGCGTTTCCTCTCTGCTTGGACATCATTCGGCGGCAGGCTTCGCACGCGGAGTGATTTTATCACATGCGCCGTGACGCAGATGGGCCGGCTCGCTTGATCTCTGCTTCAGCCGCTATCGTCGCCGCCATCTCGCTCACTTTTCCCCGCGGGTAGAACATACGATTCGCGGGGGGGGATGTTATCGATGTGGACTTTATACGAACATGACGGCGACGGTGACGCTGACTGCAAAAACCCGTCGAGAGTACCCATACAATTGCTATCGTAATAAAAGCACAACCGTGCTTTCACTACCTGGTGAGCCGACGAAAAATGCGGGCGGGGTTCTAGTAGCACCTGCACGGAAAGCGGCCGATAGTTTGGTCTTTGCAGTCAGTAAGAAAACTTGTTTCTCCGAGGCAAATCGAGGACAATGGCACAGCAAGTGGTTGATACTTTCCTCGGTGCCACAAACGCTGTATACCGCACTGTGAGTCATTCCAATTAACGTTGTATATGCGTTCATGAAGGCAACTCCCAACCACGGGTGATAGAGCAGCGAAGCATCGCGTCGATGAAGGGCAGATGAGGTAAAAAAGTACACCTCCATAAGGTATATTAATTGGTCTCCCGTTTGCGCGTGTGCGAGCAATAGCCATGAGAGGTCCCTACTCCCTATTTCCATGAAACTAACTAATGACCACCATAAATGCGCCACTCAAGGGCCAAATGGCTTACACGTTGGTAAATAATGAGGGCGAAACGCACCAGTGTACTTAGATTGATGTGCACGTTAAAGGATCTCAAGGGGTCAAAATAATGAGACTACAAAGCTCCCGTTCATCGCCTTCCCTTTTTTTTTAGAAGCGAAGCTCCTTAGACCCGCAACCCGCCGTCGCCGTCACCGTTGAAGCTCCCTGCAACATAGATGGGGCGCCGACGCAAAAAAGACAATGAAACGCCGTGGGCGCCATACGCCGAGCGGTTTGGTTCTAGCGCACCAGAAATGCGGGGTTAAAATAAAAGAAATAAGCTGTGTTAACAACTGGTTATAACAGTCGTCTTCACTTGCACCATTTTTATCGTGAATTGTGAAATGACAGCCACCATTCCAGCGCACTACGGGCGCTTTCTCGAAGGTAGTAGCAGATGCTCTCCCCACCCGGCGCCGGCGCTAAAAAAAAAAAAAATAATAATAATAATAATAAATAAATAAATAAAAATAAATAAAAAATAAAGAAAGGCGCGTGTTGCCCAAAACCAAGGCGCGCGGCGGAACCACAGATCGTGTTAACAAACGACAGGAAAATTAATCGAAAACCATGTTTGTACATATATAAAAAAGGTACATAGTAGTTTGCGTCCCATTTCTGAGGAGCTTCGCTCATCGGTTGTATTCGCACACGGAACACTGCTAGTTTTTATTGTATACTTGAGTCCATGTCTGCTTCTTCTTCGCTTTTCTTTCCATCTTCCTTTCTTCTTTCTCAAAGTGTAGGGTAGCAAACCAGACGTAATTCCGGTTAACCTACCAGCCTTGCCCTCTTGTATCTCTTCCTCTCAACCAGAATTATTTGTTACATACGCTGGTAAAGAATGTGGCATACATCATAAAAAAAAAATTCGGACTGTTATCAAGGTGTCTGTTCAAGAAAGACGGATTTTCAACAGAGAAACAGCCAGGTTGTGTTTTTGTATACATGATAATCTTTTTATAAGCGCAGCATTCTTCGACTCCCATGTGATAAGAAAACGGCACATTCAAAGCTGCGTGACCATTTTAAGGAAGAACACAACCGTCGTAGTCACAGTAATCCTTGTGTTTTGACACCACGCGCCATTTTCTGCATCTCAGATAGAGACCCTAGAATGATTAGGCAGGCTGCAGAGGACTTAACGAATCGGTGACGCTTACAGTCGAGCTAACGTGGGAGTTTTCCGCAGCTCGATATTGAAGAAGGTGCCTCAGTGTCGGCACTGTATGTATAGTCGACGATCGAGCAGTGGGTTTCCCCGTGCCGGCCCCGTGTGCAGCTTCTTGGGCCCGCTCACCCTGCAGAAGATAAATTCCTTCTGAAATCACATTCTGTATCGCAGTGTGGAAGGCCCTCCCGGCTATGATGCGCGGACGCTGCAATCGCTAGGGACGGGAATTGTCTTTCGTTACGGTGCGCTCGGCATTCTTTTATTTGGTCAAATATTTACTTGCGCTCAAAGGCAAAGAAGGCTATGAGCAAAAAAAAAAAAATGAAGATAACGAGGAAAAGAAGACACCAAGAAGAACGCGAAGCTGAGTTGCCATACGAGGTCGCAAGATATTTTGACCATATAAGATGGGTTCAACTATGAGCTGGCGCCATTCCGAGTCGATGATGAAATCTCCCCAGCCATAACAATATGAAACAGCGCCTGAAGGAAGAAATAACAAAGACCGCAGCTGAAAAAGGGCTGGGGTGGAAGACGTAGAAGCGCACCGGAGGAAAAATGATACAGAGCAAACGAAATGGTCGTTCCATGCTGTGTCACGAAAAGAACAAGTGAAGAACGCGAAGCACTTCGATAATCCGGCATTGGAGCAAGGAAAGAACGATCGGCGCTGCGCTCTTACAGTCTGGATCAATGTTTGCTCACTATCGCCTCTTTTTCGATGGCTTCCCAGCTACAAAGGAGTTCTGAAGGACTTCCGAAGTCGTCCCGCAGGTAGGCAAACTCGTGCTTGCAGTGGAAACTGTTGCGGGTCACTTCATAACACAAGGCTGCTTCGTCGGAGCATTTCTCTTCTTCTTGCACAGCGAACATACGAACAGCCTTGTTGAACCGGCCTCAGTCGGTTTAACAAACGATGAACTTCGGTGAAGAGACCCCGATGATGAACAAACTTTATTCAATTGGTAGACCAAAAATATCTCACGTCCACGATATTGAGCGCGTGCCTCCTGTGTCTTCAGCTCAGAGTTTTTTTTTTTTTATTCATATTCACGTGCGTTTAAGAAGTACCCGCGTGTTGGTCGAGGCCCGCCATTAAATTTCTCTTGGCTGTATACTGTGACATGGCCAAAAATTGAAACGCCAAATGCAAATAACAATAAAATTTGCACATTGTATGTACACGAATGACGACTACGCAGACAACATACTTGTAAAGTTTATCTTCTCGTCGGCGTTATACTCAATAATAGTAACACGGAAAGTCGCGTAATATTTCGTGTGCGTTAAGAGTCCGTACCCTGTGCAAATAGCAAAGGTCAAAGAAAACAATAACACTATAAGCAAAAGACAGGACTTCATGCTTGTGGGTTACCGTAACTGAAGTGACTACAACGGGACATCGTGCAGAACTTCATGACCTCCCCCTGCCAGAAATGCCATTGAAACGCGTTCCTGATCTGCTGATATTGATACTTTTCTAGCACACAATGGTCGCTGCTAAATTGCAATAAACTTAATTGAATTACACTTAATTGCATTACAGGATGTTACCCACTGACGTCAACACTCTTTCTTTCTTTCTTTCTTTCTTTCTTTCTTTCTTTCTTTCTTTCTTTCTTTCTTTCTTTCTTTCTTTCTTTCTTTCTTTCTTTCTTTCTTTCTTTCTTTCTTTCTTTCTTTCTTTCTTTCTTTCTTTCTTTCTTTCTTTCTTTCTTTCTTTCTTTCTCTTTGAACGCCGTACAGGTTCCATTGGTGAAACTGGGCCTGCTGGTCTAGACGGAAGGGACGGTCTTCCCTAACAGCCTGGACTTGACGGAATTCCGGGGCCCCAGTGTCCAGACGGACGTCCCGGTGTTAATGGAAGGGACGGCCTAGACGGCATTCCCGGGCGAAACGGCACGAACAGACGGAGCCGACGGTCAGATACGCCTCCCGTGCTTGCGATACCCGGTGTAGATTAGGCAATTTTAGTTTAGGGCGCGGAAGGCTGTACTTCCGCAACGTGCTTCGCGCTGCGTAGGCCACGTTTAAGGCTGCCTCCTACAGCATGAGTTTACCGTGTGCAACATCCTAAATGTGTACTGGACTTTAGCGTCAACACGCTTGCCTTTGAGTCTTGCTTCGCGCCATCTAGTGGCGAAGCAATAGGCTGTATTAACCCTTTGTGCGGCAGTGGGACATATACGTCCCACTTTTCCGTCTACAGAAAAAAAATTCTCCCACATCAGCCGTTGCAATTAGCGCAACATTAAGTCACTCATATCTTACCTAAGTCATCGTAATCTCGAAAAAAATTATTTTACCACGCTTTCGAAGGGCGCATGTAGTGTTACAATAGTGTTGAATTTCGGTCAATTTTTTATGATCGTTTCTGAATTTTCCTCTTTTTTGAGATACATAGAACCTACCAATCAAAATGCCGGATAATATCCTCCTTTTCTGGTTTTTGAGAGAGATGATCTTAGCTTCCAGTCATCACGTATTTGTGTAAATTTGCGAAATAACTTTACCAATAAATGCATCGGAACAATTCCCTTCAAAATTATCCCGCTAATCGCACAGCGCAATTGCGGATAAATGCGTGGAAATATTTTTCTCGCTATTATATACCTCTTGAAATGTAGCCACATGTTCAGGGATAACATCTGTACTCGAAAATTTCAACAGCAAAAGCTAGGACAGCCAAATGGACAAAAAAAAAGTGGCCGATGCATGCGGTGAAGTAAGCTTTACAGGGACATATCACAGCGCTTTGAAGGCTCAAGAGACGCAACTGCAGGCGGCGTTCTCCTGCTCAAATGAGGTCCGCACAATTTTTCTCTTCACAACTTTAGAAGTGATACTCTGTGCCACTTGCTTCGGCCGTTTCATCCCGAAATTCCCGTTAATGCAATCGCGAGATGGTGCCTTCATGAGGCAGTGGGACAGTGTTTTCCCACTTTTTGAAAACACTCTCATGAGTCAGTGGGACATATATGTCCCACTTTTTTTCTGTAAACTACTGGCTTCATTTTGATGAAATTTGTTTCATACTATTTCTTTGTAGTTTATATCAATAAAGCACAGCCGGGTTTTATATTACCATGTCAAAAATATAGGACGACCGACAAAGGGTTAACCGATATTGGTCGACGCAACACACACGTCAAGGCATGAGACAAGCCGAGTTTTTCCGACGACAAGTAGTGGTTTTGGGTATTTGGGCTA
The DNA here is from genome assembly GCA_030522465.1 of Rhipicephalus appendiculatus. NCBI lineage: Eukaryota > Metazoa > Arthropoda > Arachnida > Ixodida > Ixodidae > Rhipicephalus > Rhipicephalus appendiculatus. The sequence continues at coordinate 70,493 of JALIZH010032501.1, forward strand.
CTTTAACTTCGTTTTATTGCGATAGCAGTTACATGGACAGTCTCGACAGATTTTTGGCGTCGCCGTCGCCGTTGAAGCTGCTGCCGCCGTCGCAGCCCTGTCCCGTATAAAGTACAAATTGATAAGATCCCTCAGCGCATCGTACGTTCTACCCGCGGGTAATAGCGCGCGAGCGGGGGCGACGAACGCGGCTGAAGCGGAGATGAAACAAGCCGGCCCATCTCCGTCGCTCCGAGGCGCACGAAATAAGATCCCTCCGCTCGTTAGACCGGCCATCGAATGCTCAAGCAGAGAAAAAAAATCACGGCATATCCGCGGAGTGAATGATGATGAGTGGGCGAAGCTCCTGGGGTACATCATCAAAGACGTGATGGTGGTTGGTTGCATGTGGTCAAACGATGTGCATGTGAGACCATATCGCGATGCCATGCGTTGTATGGCATCGCGATCGTCATCGTCATCACGGCACACCACATTCCATGTGGTGTGCCGTGATGGCAGCGTCATCGTCATCACACAGGTGGCTGCTGCGTACTACAAACTACAAGGGACGCACGACGCACGGCATAAGGAGCTTCGCCCCTCGCGATGCCATGTGTTGTATGGCATCGCGATCATCATCGTCATCACGGCACACCACATGGAATGTGGTGTGCCGGGATGTGGCGTGCCGAGAGTCATAGTTACTCCCGCCGTTCACCCGCGCTTTTTTGAATTTCTTCACTTTGATATTCAGAGCACTGGGCAGAAATCACATTGCGTCAGCACCGATCAACGGCCCTCGCAATGCTTTGTTTTAATTAGACAGTCGGATTCCCCCGGTCCGTGCCAGTTCTGAGTTGGCTGTTTTCTGCCGGCCGAAGCATAAGGAGCTTCGCCCCTCGCGATGCCATGTGTTGTATGGCATCGCGATCGTCATCGTCATCACGCAGGTGGCTACTACGTACAAGGGACGCACGACCCACGGAATAAGGAGCTTCGCTCCTAAAACGTCCCGCCCGTCTTTAACGAGCGTGAAAAGACGCGAGGGTGGGTCCCTCCCTCGAGCAACAACTGCGACATTTGCTTATACGAGCGCGGTCGTCGCTGGCGCACGCGTTATCTCGCTATCTCGGCATCCGTCAGCTGGCGGCTTCCTTCTTCGTGCTGCGCTCTAAGGCGAAGAGAATGTGCGAAGAGTGTCCCTGGAGCTGTCATATTCTCTTGAAGCAGCGTTTTGTAGAGTTGCGTAAGATCGGAACCGAAAGAGTTAGCTGCCAGCCTCACTTCGTATAACATTACAATTTGGTAGGTAATATTTAGCGCAAAGTGGCACAAGGACGAGAAAAGATCACAACACGTACGCTAACTTTCCACAAAATGGTTTATTTCATCCGAAGCACGAATATATACACTGGTGATGCTCACACGCTACAGCCAGATGTCATGCGCAGTGAAGTACTTTTTTGTCATTCTGATTTTTACAGGAGACGTGCAGAGAAGCGATATTTTCTTATCATAACCTTTTTGTACAAGATATGCGAACCAACCACGAAACTAATGCACGTTCAAAAAATACAAGTCTTTTCCTGGCAGGGACAGGGACGGAGTGCATACACAATCGCTAGCCAACTTTGCGATTTCGGCGGCTTCTACTATTAGTCTGGTTAGTTCATCACGGTTTGTCAATAACACCTTCGTGTTCTCAAAAAACGGGGCGCACCCACAAGCTCGGCAATGCATTGCGAGCCAGCCATCATTACCCTTCTTTACAAGGTTGCCGTGCTCTCGTAACCTGTCATTCACACAGCGCCCCGTCTGTCCGACGTACTGATTTCCGCAAGAAAGGGGAATCTGATACACCCACGCCTCTCTACAGTCCACGAACTGAGTCATGTGCCTTATCTTGCAAGCTGAATCGTTTCGCGCTGCTGGACTACTCAGTCTGCAAATTGAATTGAGCTTGCACGGGGCGGAAAAAACTACGTGCACTAGCACGTGACGCCACCCGTTTTATGTTATCCGAGATTTTGTGCAAGTACCGCAAAATGCTTCTGCTTGCAAGATAAGGCATAGGACTCAGTTCGTGGACTGTAGAGAGGCGGTGCCATGGCCTTTGGTAGCGCTGCTCAGTATGTCTCTATCCCCGTCGCGTCGTCTGCTCGGCGTCCCCATAGCGTCTACGCTCACGCGTGTAAAAGCGAGCAGATGGCAGCGCCGGAAAAGTCAACATGGCAGCACCTGTGGATGCAGTTTTCTTCCGCGTCGACTTTATCACATCATCGTCCTGCACTGTGTGGCCCGTAAGTTCACAACCTCCGCATTTGTTTGCTTTATATTTACGTCCTGAAGCTTCGAAAGCAATGTAATCGTCGGTGTTTTGCAGTTTCCAAGTTTCACTCTCAAAATCTCCGAGACAAGGTTTAATAGGCATCGCTAAATAAACACAGCTAATCTGAATAATAAAAATTCCCCATCTCCCGCTAAAGGGGACCATGTGTGGATGCGAAGCAGCGGGCAGATAATTAGCTTCAGCGGGAGGAACGTCGCCGCTCTCATTTCATGGCAGCGGCCCGGGCGCTCATCGCGGCGCTCCGTCATTTTTATACCGCGGAACTACCGTGGCGCCCCCCAGCGGTGTATGCAGCTGTCACACCACCTACAGTGCGCTCCGTAGAGGATTCCTAGAGGAAAGAACGGGGGGGGGGGGGGGGGGACCGTAGGAGAGGAGAGAGAGAGGGGGGGGGGGAGCATGCGCTGTGGGGGGTGTGGGACGCGGGAGCCGCTCCGTAGAGTAGAGGATTCCTAGAGGAGAGAGGGGGAGAGGACGCGCATGCGCTGTGGGACGCCGGAGCCGCTCCGTAGAGTAGAGGATTCCTAGAGGAGAGAGGTGGAGAGGACGCGCATGCGCTGTGGGTATGTAGGACGCCGCTCCGTAGAGCAGATGATTCCTAGAGTAGAGAAAGGGGTAGAGCGTAGGAGAGGATAGGCGAGGGGACGCGCATGCGCTGTGGTGGGTGTGGGACGCGGGGGCCGCTCCGTAGAGTAGAGGATTCCTAGAGGAGAGAAAGGGGGGTGAGCATAGGAGTGAGAGGGGGGAGGGGACGCGCATGCGCTGTGGTGGTGTGGGACGCGGGAAGGATGGACGGACTAAGCCCCCCTCCAAACACATGCAAGCAAGATCAAGGAATGGGGTAAACCTGGGAGACTGTGAGGGATAGGTTCGTGTAAGCACGGCAACCTAAATCGTTGCCGAGACGGACGAAGACATTTGCAACTTGAGTAAGAATGCTTTTATGCCACAATGCGTGATGGTGAAAATGACGCAATGAACAAGAATAGCGAACAGCTGTCGTGACAACCAACCCGACGCACTAGTCTCTTAATGTCTATTACCCCACGTAGTCCCCCCACTGCACTACTCAATGTTCATAAGATTTCACCGTGTGACGGTCGAAGGCTGATGCGTCGATGCGTCGTTGCGTTGCATGTCACGCCGACAGCAGAGACGGGTCGGTGCGGACGGTCGGAGCGGAGCGGGCAGCAGGGTGGAGGTGGGATCCAGCACGTCCCGGACAGGCAGTAGTAGGCCCGGGTCTGGAATGCGCCCGGGTCCGAGCACAACGGACCGGCGCCGGCTGCTGGAACACCTAGTAGACGGGAGTGAGGCCCGTGCAGTCGGTAGGCAGCGGTAGGCTTCGGGACCTGGACCCGACGAGCGCTTCGGCCTGCGACTGCTACGTTCGATTGCGCTGCCCGAATGATCACCTCTTCTTCATCGTCTTCCCTCCTTTTTCCAAGGCTTGGCTTGGCTTGACTTAGATGAGCCGATTCCGCCTTTTCCTGTCTCGTCATCGTCTTCATCGGCACACCGCACATCACAAAACACCACGCACCACACGGAAGTACCGCGCACATCGTGACAAAAGCCCCCCCTTTCGAAAGTTTTTTTAAAAAAAAAAAAAACTGTCCAAAGTGCGCGGGAGACACTTGTGGCAAATTCACAACCCGGTTACACCAAGGCAATAGTCCGTCTGTGGGAGTCCCTAGGTATATAGTTCTATATTACATTATATGTTGTGTAGCTAACACCTACACCTGTAGCCTGCTCATATAATCAGCACCAACGTTCTCCGAACCTTTGATATGCTCAACGCGAAAGGTGTACTCCTGCAAGGCGAGACTCCAGCGTAAAGATTCTACTGTTCAAATGCTTAGCCTGAGAGAGGTATTGTAGCGGTTGGTGGTCAGTCTGTACGACGAACGAGGTTCCATAAAGGAAGATGTGAAATTTTGCGATGGCCCACACTAAAGCTAAACACTCTCTCTCAATCGCGGAGTATCTCTGTTCCCGGGGCATAAGTTGGCGGCTGGCGTATGAAACCGGATGAAGAAGACCCTCGTGTCCCTGCATAAGCACTGCTCCTATAGACCTATCGGAGGCATCCGTACGTAATACGAAAGGCTTCCTTATGTCGGCTGCCTTGACTACTGGTCCAGAAGCTAGAGCTTGTCTGAGGGTTTCAAACGCCTCTTCTCTTTCGGTATTCCACGCTAACTTGTTCTTTTCCATCTTTCTCGTCATTTCAGTCAGGGGTTTCGCTTTCTCTGCATAATGAGCTATCAGGTCTCGGTAATATCCCGCGAGGCCGAGAAAAGAGCGAAGCTGCTTCTTCGTTTCCGGCCTTGGGGCTTTCGCGATTTTCGCTATCGTGCTCTCTACTGGGCGGATCTTACCATCTCCGAGTTGATGCCCAAGGAAAATGACGGAAGTCATTCCAATCTCACATTTTTGAGGCTTGATCCTTAAGCCTGCTTCGCGGATCCTCTGAAACAACTGTTTCAATGTTGCTAGATGTTCTTCCCACGTAGCCGTGGCAATTAGAACATCGTCTATGTAATGCACTGTGTTTGGAATGCCGTGCAGTAGTGTCCTCATCAATCGTGTGAATATTGCCGAAGCTGTCTTAATCCCAAAAGGCATATATAGAAAGTGGTAGTGTCCGGACTGCGTTGAGAAGGCTGTTTTCGGACGAGAACTTTCCTCTAAGGGTACTTGCCAATAGCCCTTTGTAAGATCTAATTTTGAGAAAACTGACTTCGTACCGACTTCAGCAAACATAATGTCAGTTCTGGGTATGGGTTCAGCATCGGACACCAGAACATCATTTATGCGCCGAAAGTCGATGCACGCGCGGAAGCTGTTGTCTGGTTTCTTAACGAGGACCAAGGGTGAGTTGTACGGGGAGTGGGATCGTTCAATAACGCCCAGCTTCAACATGTCTTGGACCTCCTTCTCCACTATTTCCTTCATTGCAAACGGTAGCGGATATTGTGACGTGCTGATCGGCTCCGATGTAGTAAGCTCTAGTCGGCACTCTAGAAGGTTCGTCTTCCCAGGAACTTCGGAAAATATGTCTCGGAATTCGACCAAGAGATTGCGCAAATCAGCACGTTGTGCTTCGTCTAAATTACTTCCGAGTGTCACCGAGTCAATACCTTTTCCCTCGTTTACTTTAAATGTAGGGAGGGGTGAATCGGATTCTCCTTCCTCGACAACGACGAACGAGGAAGTCTGACTAGCGACGTTTGGTTGACGTTCCTCGTACCGCTTGAGCATGTTTATGTGAAATAGCTTCGTGGTGTGTCCAAGGTCTAACCAATAGTCGTGGTCACTCTTTTTTTCTATAACCGGAAATGGCCCCTTCCAGTGCATAAGAAGCTTGTTTTCGCTGGTTGGGAGTAATATAAGTGCCCGGTCACCAACCTTGAGTTGTCGTGTTTTGGAGGTTCGGTCATAATACTTCTTCTGCGCGTTTTGAGCTCGGGAGAGATTCTCTCGAGCCAGCTTCAAGGTGTGTTCAAGACGTTCTCTCAAATCAAACACATATCCGTAGCTGGTCTTGATGTCTTCCCTTAGGTCTTACCCCTGTCCATAGTTCCTTAAGAATATTCAGGGGTCCTCGGACGTGCCGGCCGTATATCAGTTCAAATGGTGAGAAGCCCATACTGGTCTGAGGCACTTCTCGATAGGCAAATAACAGAGGCGCAAGGAATCGGTCCCATGACGTTGGCTTCTCTTGGCATAATTTGCGCAACATCTGTTTCAAAGTGCCGTTGAATCTTTCGACCAAGCCATTGCACATCGGGTGGTAAGGTGTCGAGCTCAAATGACGAATAGCAAGCAAAGCGTTCACTTCTTCCATCAGCTCTGACGTGAAGCAGGATGCTTGGTCACATAGAATCTCCCGTGGAAATCCGATTCGGGAAAACATTTCCAGTAGCCCATCTGCTACCGTTGCTCAATCGACTGCGGGCAAAGCCACCGCGTCCGGGTACCATGTGGCGAAAGCCACCAGGGTCAGTATGTAACGATTGCCCTTCTTTGAAATAGGGGTCAGAGGACCAATGATATCTACAGCCACACGTTCGAATGGCGTGTCTATCAGAGGCATTCGTCCAAGAGGTGCTTTGCCTACTTTGCCTTTAGGGTATGTCCTTTGGCATGCGTCGCATGATTTGACGAATCTCCGGACCTCCTCCTGTACACCTGGCCAATAGAACGACTCCAAAACTCGGTCCTTCGTCTTCTTAATACCTTGGTGCCCAGATATCGGAGATTCATGTGCCAAGTTCAACACTTGAACACGCAGCTCCTTTGGAACCACCGCTTGTTGAAATGTTTTACCTGGTGCCAAGTGGTAAACGCGGTACAAAATACCCCTCTCAAACATAAATGAGTGGTGTGTGGCTCCTTTCCCGCGGATGATGGTGTCGACTTTCGCCCTACAAACATCCAGCGACGGGTCTTCCTCTTGTTTTTGGCGGAAGGACTCCTGCGTTAGCTCTAGGTTTTCAAACTTAGCAGTCTTCAGCTTTCGGTGATGTGCTTTGCTTGAAACACCAACCATGATTGTGCTCTTTGTCCCGCATCCATCCTTGGGTTTCTCTTCAGACTTCAATGTATGATTGGTCGCCGACTTCTGTCTTGCTGACTCCTTCCACGTTGAGTCGGGGTCATTAGCGTCACGGGCGCCAGGAACATTTCCTACGATGACATCGTAGAGCGGGGAAGTCATACATTTGACTTTCGCCTTTCCGGTAAAATAGGGCGATAGAATCCGTACTTCCGCTTCTGGTACCTCGATACAACTACCATCAGCCAATAAAATAGTGGCGGTAGTACCCGTCAGCGCATCATCGGGAACAAGGGAACGGCGCACGACCAGGGTGTTGCTTCCAGTGTCCCTCAAGACTGATACAGGGTGGCCAAACACTTCTCCCTGTAACACAGGCAAGTTTCGTGTAGCCGCTGCGGTGCATGTTCTGAGCGCACTGGCAACGTATTCATCTGATGACGAATCTTCGACATCTCCGGGAGACTCTGCCTTCTGGTCGGGAGACCCGATGCAAGATGTCGTCTTCTTTGATCCCCCGTTGTTTGGGCACGCTCTTGCATCATGGCCTGGCTTCCGACACACCCCACAGAAGACTCGTTTGGGCTTCGAGCGGCAATCAGATGCTCTGTGTCCGGGTCGGTCACAGACGAAACATCTAAGAGGAGACTGGGTTGAGGTACACCCATCTTGCTCCTTGGGAGTGTTCTTTTCTGACTTGTTATGAAAGGTCAACAAGTTTCTTTGACGCTGTGCCTCCAAAAATGTATCAGCCGCTTCTGCCATTTCTTCGACTGTCCTGCAATTCTTCTCCCTCAGGAAAAGTGCCAAGCAATCGTGACAGTTACTGAGAAACTGCTCTGCTACAATGAGGTTGCGCACGGATGCGAAGTCCTTGTCCGTTTTCGACATTTCCAGCCATCTATCGAAGAAACTCTGAAATCTCGTGGCGTACTGTTTACCAGTTTCACCGTCTTCCGGCTTGCTTTGCCGAAACTTTTCGCGATAGCCTTCGGCTGTGAAACGAAACCTCTGGAGCAAGGCCATTTTCGTACGCTGGTAATCCATCGACTCTTCTGGCGACAAACGACCGAAGACTTTCAAGGCTTCCCCACTGAGGCATAAGCTAAGCGCTGTAGCCCACTTCTCCTCAGGCCACTCTTGACCAAGAGCTACGCGTTCGAACCTCTTGAGATATGCATCAAGATCGTCTCGCCTCTCGTCAAACACTGGAATTAGCTTGTGAGGATTGATTAAGCACGGGAGGCTTTGACTCCTCTCAGGTTCTCTGTCACGCGTTGTTGATTCTCGACTACCTTCAACCTCAGCTAGTCGAATTCGCAATTGAAGAGTTCTCTCTTCTATCTCCAGACGTTGCTTCGCCGCCTGAAGAGTTCTCTCTTCTATCTCTAGACGTTCCTTCGCCGCCTGCCTTTCTGCGCAACGCTCTTCACGCGCCTGCACAGATTCCTCATGAGCCCGCTCTAACCGCGCATCTACCCACGTCTTTAACTCGGCTCCTTCAAGCCCCATGCGTTCCGCTAGCGTTATAAGCTCTTGCTCGCTCATCTTCGCTACAACGCTTTCAACTCAGTGCAAACGGCTTCGTCCTGTCGCTGCGGACGCCAATTGTGAGGGATAGGTTCGTGTAAGCACGGCAACCTAAATAATCGTTGCCGAGACGGACGAAGACATTTGCAACTTGAGTAAGAATGCTTTTATGTCACAATGCGTGATGGTGAAAATGACGCAATGAACAAGAATAGCGAACAGCTGTCGTGACAACCAACCCGACGCACTAGTCTCTTAATGTCTATTACCCCACGTAGTCCCCCCACTGCACTACTCAATGTTCATAAGATTTCACCGTGTGACGGTCGAAGGCTGATGCGTCGATGCGTCGTTGCGTTGCATGTCACGCCGACAGCAGAGACGGGTCGGTGCGGACGGTCGGAGCGGAGCGGGCAGCAGGGTGGAGGTGGGACCAGCACGTCCCGGACAGGCAGTAGTAGGCCCGGGTCTGGAATGCGCCCGGGTCCGAGCACAACGGACCGGCGCCGGCTGCTGGAACACCTAGTAGACGGGAGTGAGGCCCGTGCAGTCGGTAGGCAGCGGTAGGCTTCGGGACCTGGACCCGACGAGCGCTTCGGCCTGCGACTGCTACGTTCGATTGCGCTGCCCGAATGATCACCTCTTCTTCATCGTCTTCCCTCCTTTTTCCAAGGCTTGGCTTGGCTTGACTTAGATGAGCCGATTCCGCCTTTTCCTGTCTCGTCATCGTCTTCATCGGCACACCGCACATCACAAAACACCACGCACCACACGGAAGTAGCGCGCACATCGTGACAGAGACAGACACCACCTGCCTAGCCGTTGCTAAGCAGCCTCTCTGTGCTCTCGGCCATGACTCTGATGACTGTCGTAGTGATTGACGGCCTTCATATTACTACAGTGTTCTGGTTCGCATAATGGGTGCTTCGATCCTACTTCATGAAAGTGGCCGGACGCGGGACGCGGGACGGGGGACGCGGGACGCGGGAGGGACGGACATAGCCCCGAGCATAAGATGCTTCGCATCTAAAAACTTCCCCATCTCCCGCTAAAGGGAACAATGTGTAGATGCGACGCAGCGGGGAGATGGCTACCTTGAGCGGGAGAAACGTCACCGCTCCCGTTTCGCGGCAGCGGCCCGGGCGCTCATCGCGGCGTTGCACAGGAGCGACAATGAGGCATGTGTGCTCCGTTATTTTCATACCGCGGAACTACCGTGACGCCCCCAGCGGAGTATGCAGCTGTCGCACCACCTGTCGTGCGCGCCGCTCCGTAGAGTAGAGGATTCCTAGAAGAGACAACGGGGGGGGTACGGTAGGAGAGGAGAGAGGGGGGAGGCGCATGTGCTATGGTGATGTTGGACGCGGGCGCCGCTCCGTAGAATAGAGGATTTCTAGAGGAGAGGAAGAGGGGAGCGTAGGAGAGGAGAGAGCACCTGTCGTGCGCGCCGCTCCATTGAGTAGAGGATTCCTAGAGGAGAGAAAAGGGGAGTGTAGGAGAGGAGGGGAGGGGACGCGCATGCGCTCTGGGGGGTGTGGGACACTGGAACGTGGGAAGGAGGGACGGACGAAGCCCCCGCAAGCACATGCAAGCACGATCAAGGAAAGGAGTCAACGTGGGCGACAGACACCACCGGTAGTGCGTGTTATTCTTTGCTTACACCCACCACATGCCTAGCCATTGCTAAGCAGCCACTCTGTGCTCTCGGCTATGACTCTGGTAACTGTTGTGGTGGTTGACGGCCTTATTGCACTACAGTGTTCTGGTTCGCATAGTGGGTGCTTCCCAAATTCATGAAAGTGACCGGACGCGGGACGCGGGAGGGACGGACACAGCCCCGAGCATAAGATTCTTCGCATCTAATAAGGGTAGTGAACCAGAGTGTTGTAACCAACACAATTAAGTGGTGCTCACTTATGTATTACCAGGCGCAGCGATGCCATAGGAAGCGGAGTGGTGAGATCGAGGAGTGTGTAGTGCATGTCTTGTATACACAGAGAAAGGCTATAGTCAGATATTTCTTGAAGTAAAGCTTTCCTATGATCGGAGTGATGAAAACATTCATAATAGAACTCTCCTGAAGCGCAACGTACACCTACCAATCACAACAAGCGTAACCATGAAACAATGAAGTTTACACTAGTCGTGTAAAGCTTAAGAAACAGCGAAGCTGGTTGACCTTAGGGACTTAACGTGGCCTTCTTGGCTGATGCTAGGTCTTTCCTTGGCATAGGCAGAGTAGAGTCGAACCGCAGCCTTTCACAGACCTTGCAAGAATGTCCAAACTCCAGCGGCAGAAACTAATGTGCAAACCTGGCCGTTGCACCCCCGGTAGAAGCGCGGGCCTTTTGTAGCTCGTGCTCGGCTCGCGCCACGCCGGGCCAACTCGGCGCGGCGGCTGCGCTGGCCGTTTCCGTCGGTGGGCGTGGCTTGACGGCGGCTGCTCCTCGGCGCATGCGCAGCTAGGTGAATGGCGTGGAGGTTTTTCCGCGGACGGTGGACGTTTCACCTCGAGCTAGCTTCGCTCTTAAGAGCAGGGTTCGAACGGGAATCAAACCAACGCATTTTGTGTGGCACTGAAGTGTTCTACCACAAAGATACGCCAGTGCTTGAAACTGCTTTGGAAAAAGAACCTATAAAGGCATCATGACGAGTGACGAGTCACACACTTAAAATTACGTGGAGGAAGCGCAGTATCGCAACAGTGGTCACACCATGTGAATTGCCTAACGAGTGGGTACTTTAAAGCTGCAGGCTGTAACAAAGTTCCCACTATGCGTCTGTATATTGGCTTATAAGCCAATACGCGGATCTACGCAAGTGAACGCTTTTGTCGATGCTGGGGATGATGATGGAGATGAATGATGGATCAGTTTTCTGTATAGTAGGCTGGAAGCTTTAAAGTACCCACTCGTTAGGCAATACCTTTGAAAATGAAATAAAAAGACATGATTGCTTGCACAAAGCGCTCAAAGGGTCGATTTAATGCAAAGCGCATGTATTTGTTTGTTGCGGCTCATTTGTCTTACGTGAGCGCAGCCAGCCTTTCGCGATCTTGTGTTACAACAGTGTAACACATGCAGAATTTTTATTTAACCTAAATGATTACCTTAACAATAACCTTCAACATATAAGCCTTGATATTCTGAATTTTTATTCAACCTAAATGATTACCTTAACAATAACCTCCAACATATAAGCCTTGACATTCTGATGCCGTTGTAGCCTATAAGTCAAAAGCTAAATGTGTCCGAAAGCGAAGCGTAGGAGAGGAGAACGTCATCTTGGAGCTGTAGTAATATTGGCATATAGCTAGCTGGCTGGAGCAATAGGCGACAAGCGCTGAATACAAAGTCCACTACTATTCCGAGTTCTAGTTATAAGCAAGATTTTCGATAGATTATTTTGCTTTTTCGTTTCCCATTTCGCCCTGTTTTCTCCGTGCTAGTCAAAACAAGTCGCAGCCAAATCAACACTTTTCTTTTTCGCAGTGCGACTTCCGCGCAAACGCGGTGCTGCTCGTCGATCTGCTTCGCGCAGGCGTCGTTTTCACCTTCGTGCACAAGAAAAAAAAAATAAAGCAGAAAAACAAGAACGCGAAGAATAAGCTTTACATCACCAGAGTATATATATATGGCGCGCGTTTAAGCTGTTAGGCTGCCGAGAGGTGCTAAGTATTCCCGTGAGGCTCGCACTTGCATGCTTATGTTTGCACACGAAGGCACGCATGCAAGCAGGGGAGCATACGGAATAGAAAAAGGAAAACACAAACAAGAAAAACGGCACGGAACAACACAAGGCAGCTCTTCCCGCGGGTGCCCTGAATTGAGAAATAAGCGAAAGAAGAAGACGGAGTGGAACGGTGCAAAACATCACAACCTCGCGCGCCGCCTCGAAGTTCCGCGTCGACGGAGGCATTTTGAGATCCGCAACGCCTGCGATCAGGAAAAAGAAAGCGTGCGCTCGCCGGGGCGCATTTTTATGGCGAATTCCATTGGGAGAGCAGGAGCACTCAAAAGCACGCTGAAAGTGCTCTCTTCAGAGCCAGCGTGTTTCAGTGGTCGAACAGGAGTAGGGGCACCGTCATCCAATGGTAGAGCGAGAGCGCTTTTGCTGCGCCGGGAGCATCGAAGAGCAGTCCTGTCTGCTCCCCCTTGAAAAGCGGGAGTGAGCGGAGAACGCAGGAAGTAACGTGGCTTGTTAACGTCATATCCTCCCGACGATCCTCCTCGCTTGTTTACATTTCACTTCTTCGTGTACGGTGGCAATGGCGGCAATGCTGGGATGCGTAAAATTTTTCCTCACTCGCCTTTTTACCCTCTCGCACCTGCTCTGCGAAAGCGTGCCGCATTCCAGTGGCAGATCGAGTGACGCTGCTCTGAGATGCTCTGCCCCCCACTCCTCACTGCACCGCGCCCCTACTCCTGTTCTCTCAATGGAATTCGCCATAAGTGTCGCCTCCTCTCGAGGAAGCCATTGCGGATTCCAAAACTCGCTGACGAGTGAGACGCACGGCGAGAGATGTTTTACGGCTTCGGGTGAACGACCACGCGACAGAAGGAAATCGAATACCGTGAACGGATAGGTCCCGCCATGAACCGTGCAGCGCGGCGGAAGCGCAAGACGGTGTCGGATGTATTAATTGCGGCTGTTCAGTGCACGTGGTTCGCAGTAACTCCACCGACTGGAAACAAGTGCTTTAAGGGACAATAAAGTGAAACGATCAGTTGTCTTAGGCCGAAATATTATTCTTTGGAAACTTTATTGTCGTTAATATCACCTCCGATGGTTTATTAATAGAAAATAAAATGAAGGTAGAAGCTATATTGCTGCATTTCGTCCGCATCGAATTGCGGTCACCATTGCCGGGTTTCGAAGCCGTGTCTCTGGGTTAACAGCGCAACACCAGAGCCACTAAGCTATCGCGAGGTATCTTTCAGCTAGCGTCTAACTCATCCAAGATGTATCGACACATTTAGCGGAACACTTCATTCACTTAACAATTCACCTTTGTGTAACTCCACTTGCTGACAAGAATCGCAGTCAGTTAGTTCTACGCTTGCAAGGTAGATTCGCAGAAAAACTTGTTAGGATACGCCTAATTGAAGTGCGAACCTACAGGATAAACTTTAACAAACTCCTTCGAAAAATCTACAGCTGAAAACGTTTTCGGGGTTCATGAGTTGAACCAAGTTTCAGCATTCGAATAAAACGGGGGCTATACCGGCTTAACCAATCAGGACACCAGCATTCAGCAGCTTCGAAGACACTGCCACTTAATTCGCTTCTTTTAACAACGAAGCACAGATATAGCGTGCTGCA